>VMDO01004398.1:0-20236 GCA_007922755.1 Pedetes capensis
AAAGGAAGAAAGAAAGGAAGGAAGAGAAATAAAGGAGGAAGGGAGGGAGAAAGGGGTAAGGAAGGAAAGGAAGGAAGGAAAAAAGGAAGAGAAAGAGAAAGGAAAGAAAGAAAGAAAGAAGGAAAGAAAGAAAGAGGGAATCTGGATATGTACATTTAGCTGCACAGTGAGTTATCAGAACTGTGAGCAGAGGCCCCCAAAGCTGCCCAGAGCTTCAGGCTGTCAGCATGGCACCTCCTGGGGAGCTTTCAGCTACACCCCCAGGCTCCACCCTCTCAGGGCCTCTCTATGCTGTTATAAATATCATGTTAGGAAGACTAGGAGAAGAGAATCATAGGCCTTAAAGTATAAATGTCAGTTTTATCTATAAGTAACAGAGGGAGGAGAGAGAATTAGTGTGAAGGCACAGGTGAAGCACATCCACACATGACTGAAGCATGTAAGAGGCATTGTTAGCCAAGAGGTGGTGGGATGTTTTGAAAAGAGTAGTGGAAAGGAAGGGCTGGGGTTTAACACATTGGGTAGAACTCTGTTCTGCACTCTCTGAAACAGGTTCAACCCCCAGCACACAAAAATAGGAGAAGGATGCTGCAGGAGCCATTATAATTCTAAGTCCACGTTTTATCCTTTTGCAGATTTAATTGAGACCAATCCTGCCCTTCTTGGGTATGGAGCTTTGGTGTTCGATTTCTTCTGCCAGTGCCTAAATTGAGGTCATTCTGTCTCTGAGACATGACTCCAATGCCCAGACCCTGCTAGACTCCTACCTTTTAGTGAAGACTTTGCCCAAAGAAATTTTGGTATAAATATATAAATGACTGTTGAAAAAGATTACTGGGAACCATAGCATCCATGTAAATGCCTCTAGTGCATATGTATAGACCCAGCCACTCCTGACTTCTTCCTTCTCCGTGACAATTGGGGTAATCTGATGATTCAGAGATTTGTTTTGAATTTATTATTTAGAACTTCAGCAGAAAGATGAGGGCAATACGTAACGTCACAAAATGCTGTCTAATTTTGTGAATTGAAAGCAACATAATGAAAAGTATTTGGTAATATTTGAAAAGATTTGTAGAAAGCATCTAAGGTGTGTTGAGATAATTGTTTGATTGTGATGCTAATGCATGAGATTAAGACTTGTATAAGATGCTCATATTTCAAGCCTCTGGCAAGCATTTTCACTGTCTAGTCAACATTAATTTGTGAGTATTCATAGATGCGGTAGGAATAGAGAGAGTGCACGGATGTATGTTGGGGAAAAAAAAGACACTCAAATGGGATGAATGCTCAATTTGAGTGTGAAATGCGGTGCCCTTTATTGACAAATAACAGCTCAGGATTGCCATTCATTTTGTGAAGTGAAAATATAGCAGGAGAGAAGACTATCAGCTTTAATTATTTCATTTCATCCTGAGGATGGATTTCAAGGATGTAAATCTGAGAAAAGCTGTTCACTGGGGTAACATTCAAATCCTTCATCTGGCACATGCTGTGGAAATCATGCATGTACCATGGACTATTTACACATTCTGAGCTCCTACCTCTAGCCCTTCTCCTCCTCTCCCTGTGCCTGGACTCCTTATCTCTGCTCCCTCCCGGAGCCCTAGCTTAGGCACAATGTCCTTCTGTCACTTCACAGCCGTGCTTAATAGATTTTCTTTTCAAACTGAGGAAGTTAGAACACAAAATAGGGTTCAGGTCCTGGCCTGGCAGCAGACACCTATAATCCCCTGTTGAGCTGCTATTGCCATTATTACTCTGAGAAGCCCGTATTTTCAATCTGGAATTTATGTTCTTTTCAAACAACAATATCTTTTCTACTTTTGCCCCCAGAACCTACACAGGAAATGTATATAATAATATTATGCTTACAAAATTCATATGGAATTGAGCTTTTTCATACAAAACATCATAAGCTTTTGGTTAGAATCAAACTCTGCATACACATGCAGATGTGTGTGCGCATGCAAACACACACACACAATTGTATCCTGTTAACTTTCCTCTCTAGAATACTTTGAATTTAATAGACACTTAATGAGTGCATATCCTATGCACTGGAGACTCACAGTTATGCTTCAGTACATATTTTAAAACATTTAGTATTAAATGAATCTATCAAATAAGCAACACAGACTCATTTAGGAAAATGTGGACAATTGAAAAATCACGAAGGAGTGACTCATCCATAATCTTGCTCCTCAAAGACAGGTGTAGTGAGATGTTGCTGGGGCTCCTTTTGACTTTTGCTCATCTGAGGCTCTCTCTTCATTTTGTGTTTTATATGAAATGGGATCATATTATGCATACTGTTTTTTAGCCTGCCTTTTTCTTAATATTGTTCACATTTCTGCAATGAATGTTCTTGGACAGCATGATTTTGAGCAAGTACATGCTACCTCATCATATGACTATATCATATTTTATTTAACATGACTTTATTGGAAATGTGGGCTAGTCAGTTTTTTTTCTATGTCAAATAATCGCAACTATTGCCCTTGTGAATACCTATTTCATCACATCCCTATTTCCTTAGGATACATTCTTAGCAGTGTCATTTTGGGCTTAAAATTAATATTGTGAGCCCCTTCCTGTCTGTCAGCTTGTCTTGCTTGGGAGAGGGGTTTGTGTGTTGCTCTGTTGCTGAAAGCTATGCCAGCAGTATCTCAGACCTGTAGGGCCATCAAGGTGGACAGGTTTCAGCTGAGATTTCAGACTAGGGAGAAGGACTCAGCAACCCACTCCTGAAATAGCCATTGACAATCCTATGAATTACGGAGAAGCACTGTCAAATATAGTAGGGAAAATGAGCCCCTCAGGCTGGAAGGCACTCAAAAGATGACTGAGAAGAGTTGCTTCTTCAAAGTAAAGTTGACCTCAATGACAGGAATGGAGTAAAGCCCCTGGGACTTCAATTTGCTGATGCAGCACGACTCAAAATGAGAAGGAACAAGTAGTTGTGACAATGGCTCAAAGGTAGAAAGATCATGTGGATGGCATAATGTTGGGGAGAGTTTTGCTCTGTTGTGTGTAGGGTCACTAGTAGTTGTAGCTGACCCAGTGGCACATAATAACAACAACAACAATATTTTGAGGGTTTGGATACAGATCAGCAAATTGTCCCTGAGATTTTTTTTTTAATGTGGCCACCTGCCTACTGTGACCAAGAGCTCATAATCTATTATTTGTCTTTTCTAATATGATGCGTGAAACATTGTTTGCTCTAATTAGCAAGTGTAGACATATTTCATGTATTTAACTATATGTATTATTTTTCAAACTGTCTACTTACTCCATTCTTTACCTGCTTTGCCCATATTTTGATGTTGTTCACTTCTGTTTGTCTCAGTCATGAGGCAAGCAGGACCCTCTCCAACGTAAAAGGCAGGTGCACTGGTTTGGATTCTCTGTAACTGGTGATGACACACCTTCAAAGTTCTTTTGAACAAAGAGAGAAAATGTAGTAAAGGATATATTTTGATCTTTGGTAAAGTAGCATTTTGAAAGGCTTGTGTTTTTTTATTTAGTGCCATCTGAGTGATTCACGGTGAGTTTTGGCCCCATGACATTGAGCATTGAGCTGCACACTTAGAGAAGAGGGCTCCAGGCTCGCCAAATTCTCTAGTTCAGCTCAGGGAACTGAGCAAGGAAATGGTCATTGTCACAGGCCAAAGGGAAGACACTGATGCCATCTCACTGTTGCTGCTGTCCACAGGAGCACTGTTGAATTTCCCAGGTGGCATGACCATATTAAATGTTTTTCTGGTTTTCAAAGATTTGTGGCTTTTCTCCAAGAAATTCGTGGGACTTTTCGAGAGTTTTTAGGTGGCTTTCTCTCCTTTGGTTAGAACACATGATTGCTCCTGTGGCCCTCTATGGCTGGATCCAATTTGACCCTCTGATCTCACCTCCCGCCACTCACTGCCCAGAGACATTAAACTTGTTCCAGTTTCTCAGGAGGACCACGGCCCTCTGCACCTCAGGGCTTGCCCACCCCCCTTACTTTTGCCTTAGATGCTGTCTTCCCACTTCATGTTCCATGGCCAAGATGAGACTCATGTTCTTTTTGTTATATGCTGTCATGCCGTTTTGTCTTCCAGTGTGGCATTTGTCACAGTTGTAAATACATACTAATTTTTGCTGCTCTATGTCCTCTCTTCCTCTAGCATATAAGTCATGGAAGGTGGGGACTTCACTTCACACATCTTTAGCACCCCACATTATACCTGGTATGAAGGCTTACTCCATTGATGCTCCTAAAATGAAAGGAAGGAAGAAGGGGGAAAGTAAGGAAAAGAGCAGAGTGAGAGAGATAGAAGAAGGAAGGAAGAGAGAAGAAGGAAGGGAAGATTGAATCATTTCAATTCAGTTCTTTAATTTGTAAATCAAGGAAGGAGTTGGTTAATGGGTAATCCTTGCGTTCTTTTCAATCTAATTATTTTCAGAACTGAAATTATAAAAGTCTCTCCAGGTCAGTGAAAGTAGCTTTTAGGAATGAGAGGGATTTAATATAAAGAGAATAAGGAGAAATGCAAATTTGAGCCAGGTGCTGTGGCACACACGTATAATTCCAGGAACTCAGGACAGAGAGGCAGGAGGATCACAAGATCAAGGCCAGAGACAGCATGCATAACTCAGTGAGACCATGTTTCAGAATTTTTAAAAAAGTAGAAAATGGGCTTCAGGTGCAGCTCAGTGGTACTGCACTTGCAAAGCATGAGTGAGGTCCTGGGTTTTACCCGCCTCAGGACTCCCCCACAAAAAAAGCAATGCAAATTCGTAGCTTAATGCTCAACTACACACATCCAAATGTAAAACATGTAACATTGTGGTAGGAAAACCAAGGCACTAGTGTTGCTGCAACTCCTTACAATAAATACCAGAAATGGTGGACTTTACTGGGGCACAAGGAATATGCATTGGGGGCGACTGCAGTAGCCTGGAAAGGCAAGAGGGAAAAAGTAGATAAACATTTGCATTGATGCTACAAATACAGATGCATAAAGCATGAAGGAAAACATCTCTCCAAGGACTGTAGGAGAAGCTATGGAGAAGTGAAGATCTTGATGTAAGCAAAGGAATACTAGCACAGATAGGAAGGACCCACTGGATAAAGGATGAGAACTCAGACTTGTAAACCTAGATGTACTCTGCCTTGAAAATAACTCAACTCACAGAAAGAAAATTATCTTCCTATATGCCTAATTTCATAGCTTCTCTTTCATCTTCTCTGTTGTCTTTCTAAAAAAGAAAAAGAAAAGCTTCTCTTGGCCAGGAGGAAAAGGAATTTGCCTTCAGATTTCAGGGCTAATGCTATGTTTTGTGCCAAGTATGATAAATAAATTGACATGGAGAAAATCTGCTCACAGTATTACTCAATTAGAGATACCCAAGAGGTACATTGTACAATGGTGGAAGTTCTTACTGAATTGTATATTTGGTTGGTAAACAGTACATATTGAAGTTTAATAAAATGAATTCCATTGTCTTCAATTCTACGGAGAGGAAGGACCATGCTCAGGGATATTTGTGTGCGTGTGTGTATGTGTGTGTTGTCTCTTAAATTTCTAAAAATTGGTGTTTTAAAAAACACCATTTCTCAATGAAATGATGGAGATTTAAATTCTTCCTGTAGGTATAAGCCAGATTTAAGAAATGCAAAGAAGATACTTCAAGAGAACAGGTTAAAATAAGACAAGCAGGAAAAAAAATTAAATAGAAGGTATTTAAATATCATATTATGAATTAGTCATTTATTCAATCTTGTAAGGAAGCTGGGAAAATCTAGAGGAATGAGCATTAAGTATAAAAAGGAATTTAAAGTTGAAGACGTGCATTGGAGACTTCAATGATTAAAAGGTACAGCACATAGTCATAACAACATGATGCAAACAGCTTCCACTCAGTGTGTGGGCTCTTAGATGGGTTCATTCAATATTTCCCATTCCTTTAAGAGGATGTAAGAAAATCATTTACCCAGTATTAAGCAAGAGACACTGTCTTCAAAAGTGAAGCTCTTAGCGTCAATTCTAGAAAGGGAGGGTTCTCTGTCAGTGTAATTCTCTATTTAACTTTGTCTTCTTACCTGCATCTAAATTCTACCTCCATCCAAGGGAAATCTTTGAGGTTTCTGCAAGGGGATATTCACACTATAAGATGTTAAACAAAGGATAGACATGGTATAAGGTAGTTTTGTGGTGAGACTGATGATTTTGACAGGTGAGATATAGAATGTGTGTGTAGGCAGGAAATTACCTAGGGGCTTGTGATGGTTACTTGTAATTGTCACCCTTGGTGGATTGAGAAATAACTAGGAGTTTAGTAAAGCACACGTGGTGGAGAGAGGGTCTTTGATGGTATTTCCAGAGGCAATTCAATCATGAGGGGTCCTACCTAATGAGTAGGTTAGTCTACTGATGGATTCAAAGTAGGATGACAGGATTGGGAGGTGGTGAAAGGTGAGAGGTAGGTCCTAGTTGAGGAAAGTAAGTCTTGGGGCGGTGGGGCTAGATCTTGTTCTGGCCTCTTCTTACATTTCTCTCTCAGCGTCCTGGGCGCCATGATGTGAACTGCTCTGCTCCGTGGCATCCTCCCTGCCGTGATGGACTGATACCTCTAAACCATGAGCCCAAATAAATCCTTCCTGGTTAAGTTGTTCTCTTGGGTATTTTAGTCACAGCAATGAGAAAGCGAATACAGGGCTTCATCCACAGCCATGGTATCCATAGGACTTCTGCTTGCACTCTAATTTTGACATATGCTGGGCAACAGTAGGCCAATTTCTGAAATTCTCTGAGCTTTGCTCTTTACCAGAGGATAATATTTGTACATTAAAGATTGAGGTCTGGGTTAAAAATGGTCTTGTACATAACTTTAATTTAGGGGTTTGTCACATAAGGAGCTTTCAAGGAAATATAGTTTAAAACAAAAATAACAGCAATAAAATAATGGCTGCTTAATTGTCAACCATCACATGATTCCGTATTCTGAGAAACGGGACTTTTTGATTTAATTCCTATTTTTATGTTTAACAAGCAAGTGGACAATAGTAGAAAGGATCCTATATTGAAGTCAGAGGCTGAGCTTCTCTGTATGACCTTGGGCATGTTATTAAACCTCTGGGCTTTAGGGTTCCTGTGTTAGTATCTTATTGCTGCTATAAAAATTTGCCAAAAACTTAGTGCCTTAAAATAACATAAATTTATTGTTTCATAGTGCAGAGGTCTGTCTCAGGTCTCACTAAGCTAACATCACAATTTCCACGGGCCAAACTTCTGCAGGTTCCAGGAGAGAGACCACATCCCCGCCCTGTCTAGCTTCTAGAGACTGCCCCTATTCCTTCCTCGCTTCCTGCCTCATTCTCCATTTTCAAGTTTCAGTCACATTACACTGCCTCCCCCTCCTCCCTTAAGGACCCCTGCAATTACGTTATAATCCCCTGGATATCTGGGGTCATCTCTCTATCTCAAGGTCAGCTGGTAAGCAACATGAATTCCACCTGCAGTTTTACTTTCCCCTTGCTGTATAAAGTGCAGTTTGAATCTCCCTTATCTGAAATGCTTGGGACCAGAAATGTTTCTGATTTAGAATTAGTTTGAATATTTGCGTATATATCTAATGAGGTATTTGGGGGAGATTACTGAAATCTAAACACAAAATTCATTTATGTGTCATATATGCATAAAGTATACACATAGCCTAAAGGTAATTTTATGCAACAGTTTCAGTGCACCCGAGCTTGGACTGTGACCTGTCCCATGAGGTCAGGTTTGGAATGTTCCCCATGGCATCACGTAGGCCAACAAGCTTCAAATTTTGGAACATTTTGGATTTGGGATTTTCACATGAGGCATGCTTAACCTGTAACATATTCACACGTTCTAAGCATTAGGTCATGAATATTTCTGGGAGTCTGTTTATCCTTCCTACTAATGTGTTAAACAGAGATGGTAACTAATGCAGGAGGTGGTGTTTTAGATTAAAATATGCACATTTTCATGCATTTGCTGTTTTTGTAAGACGAGGGGTTGTTTATTGGGGTTTTGCATCTTTATCATGCAAACTATGTCCACCATACATGCAGATAATTCCCAAGTTTCTTTTTTAAAGAGGAAAATTGAAAAAGTATTTTGAGGCAATGTATGTACCGACTTTTTTACACATTTTCATAATCATCCTATCTTTATATAATTTTCTCATTCAAACCTAATTCATTATCTTTGAAAATGAATGATCTTTCTCTAATCTTTCCAAATATTTCAACTTAATGTTTATAGAAAAATTGTTTTGCACTACTATTCACCAGTCTCTAAAGTGTAATAAAATTACATATTTTCACTAATGAGTACAAATGGCATGGGCGATTACAAGTGATCTTGACTTGCATGAAATGTATCAAGTGGAAGCCACAGGTGTGCCGGCAAATGAGAAATCAGAGGACGAGTGGACATAAATCACTGAGTTTTACTGATGCAGTAGAAATTGTCAAGTTGTTAACTGGAGTTTGATTGAAAGAGCTTCCTGCTATAATAAGAGCTAATATTGTTACACGCTTATTACATACCAGCACCAGGTGACATGTTTAAATGAATTGTGTCTGTTAATTAATATTATAACCCTTCATGGAAAGAAGAACTTCACAAGGGAATCCACGTAGTTAGGAAGAAGCAGAGTTAGGATCTGAATTTACATAGTCTGCCTTTAGTAGTTAATCACACAGTCCTATCCCTACTTTGCTATTCACTTGATCCTATGTACCTCACAGGCCTGTGTGAAGAATTAAACAAGATGACTTGTGTGAAAAAACTGGCAGATCCAGGTCTCAGTCATGGCTTGTGTTTAGTCATATTTGGCAACTCTAAATCTGAGTGTTAAACTGAATATTTATTAATTAAAAAACAATTGATTCATTATAAAACACAGACTAGACAAAGTCCTGTGCCAGGAAGTGTTAAACCAAAAAAAAAACCAAAAAACAAAAAACAAATGACCACACACACAATAGATGTGTTACATGCAAGGTATGATTTAAAAAATGGTGAATGTTAAAATTAAGAAATTATTACAGCCAATGTAGTACAGGATCACATTGTCACTAATCCTCATCAGAATCCTCGCCCTGGCTTGGAGCACAGCGATCCTGTTGTTCTTGCCGCACTCTGAAGCAGCTGAGGAAGCCCTTCCTCTCAGTGTCTTTAGTTTCATCCTCCATCATGACAAGGCTGTGTGTCCAATAAAAACATTACAGTGTTTCTTCAACCACCTGATTCACCAGAGCTGATACCATGTGACTTTTGGCTCTTCCCTCAAAGTTGAAATGACCATGAAAGGTCAATGTTTTAAATCGATTCAAGACATAGAGGCAGCTACAACAGAGCAACTGAAGACGCTCACAGCAGGGGTGGTCCAGAACCACTTCAGAAAGTGGCAAGAAGGATGGGATATGTGTGTTTGAAGCCAAGGAAGTATTTTAAAGGGACTAGAGGCAGTGTCTTTTATTGTAGTAAGTTTTTAAACATTCACCACATTTTTAAATCACATTTCAAGTAACCATAACTACTTACAGAGCACTCACTCTGTGCTCAATAGAGACCCCGAGCCAAGCTCTTAGCATGTTTCTCATTCAATCAAATGTTCACGACAACCCTATGAAGTAGATGTTCCTATTATCTGTGTTACAGTTAAGAAAACTAAGCAAAACAAAATTGTTTGCCATATATCACAGGACTGGCAGACTAAAGTGCTGTGGAGTGACTTGAGTCTAGCCATATCAGATTCCATAATCCAGTCTTACAAATCTTTCTCTGAGAAGAGGGGTCAGTGGAGTAATATCCCGAAGACATTGACAAAATTTCAACAAATATAAAACATCATACAGTTTACCTCTCGTTCATAACCTGTTATTACTGTTAGGTGCTATCGAGTCATGTCCAACTCATAGCGACCCTCATAGGGTTTTCAATGGCTGACTGTTTCGAGATTACCTTGGGGAGTGGATTGCCATGTCCCATACTGGGAATCGAACAAGGGACCCCAGAGACCACAAAGCAGCACTCTACCAACTGAGCTAAATCCCAGCTTGTTTTGCTCCTATCTATCCATAAACACCATTAAGCCTGTAGATGTAGAAGTGATCTAAGAGTCATCTATATGATCAAAAGCCTGTGCAGGATAAACTAAGAATAGGTTGCATGGGTTTTGCAGGTCTATTATTTATGTTAAAATTTTAGAGTGGGTGATTCTATGAATGTAACACCGATTACCATAGACACGTTGAGAGGAAAATTGATTTCTATAGAATACTGGGTTCTTTCTTCTTCAATTATCTACCAATTTCCCACTTTTGAGGAGACAAAGATGCAAAAAGGGGACACTCCAGGGACAATGAATAGCTATGTCCTTAAAAAGGAGTCTGACCCTGGAGGCCAGCGCTGAGCCACCATGACCTTGGTTACTGTGGCCAAGGGGTTTCTTTTAAAACAAGAAGACCAATCATTTTGCTCTTCCACATGGGCTGGGTCTGTAACCAAAGAAGGTGTTTTTCAAACATGGCTCTCCAGAGCCTCCATGGTTCCATGGACCTGTGGACCCCAATGTCCACTACCCTAGTCCCCCCAATGGAAGCCAAGGGCAAGCACAGTCAGGGTCCTCCCCCTCACTCACTCCAGAGTACTCTGCCTTTAGTTTATCTGGGTTAATTATTTAGACAAAGATTCAATTTTGTTTGAAGACTTCTGAGGCTTTTCTTTCCCCCTCTCCCCCTCTCCTTTTTTGTTTGTACAACTACTGCTCTAGTGCTTGCTCTCCAGAAGATGGAGACAAGAAAAGATAAACAAAAGGGAGCAAATGACAGCAGAAACCTTCTACCTCCCAGGCTTTTGTGAGCCCCCCGCAGAGGCACCAGCCCCCAATCACGTGACCCCTTCAGCCTCTGTCCACAGAGTGACTGGCCCTTTCCCATCACATTTACTTCTTGCATATCTTTCTTTTCAGGTTAGAAGATGAACTCCAGAAGGCAGGGCCATTGTCTCTCTTCAGCACTTTAGATCCTTTCCCAGAACTCTGGGTTTTGGTAAGCACTCTTATATTGAATGAATGAGAAAATATAAAGGATAAATTTATGAATGACAATTCACAGGGGAGGAGAAGAATTGATAAAGAACAACAAGTTAGAGTAAGGAATGGCTATGTTTTAAGAGGATAAAAATCAAATGACACCTATGGGTAGAAGGGGCCTCTCCATACTTTGGTCCTCTCATGATTTTCAAGTTCAATGTCAAGATCATGTCAGCTTGGGAACTTTAACATTTCCCTCCCCTTTTCAGCCTACCATTGATTAGATCCAGGCTAAAGGGGCTATCTATTTCCTGGTGTAGCATGGCTAAAAAAAAAAAAAAATGTCTCCAGGCTCAAAGTTGAAGGGGCAGCGTTGGTATTCGCTTAGGGTAATTTTCTAGCTGTGAGATTTGGGACAAATCACTTAAGCCTATCTGTGTGATGAGGTTCGTAATGCTTCTTGCCTCCTATTGTGGAAACAGAAAGCTAAGTCTCCTTTTTGAGAAGATCAAGGTGAATCAGATCTCTATTTCTATCTCCACTGGTCTCCCTTTCCCTGTCTCTCTTTGGCTGAGGCCTTGATGAAAGGAATCATAAGATAGGGGATTTTGCAAAGAGAGGAAGCGATCTTAAAGGCCTGAAAATTCTGTTTTATTCAGGTGCTGAGATGCTCAGCATCTTTCTCTATCAACAAGACAGAGAAGAATACGGAATGTTTAAAACTTGTGAATGAAAAATGAGGCCAAGCTCCCAGGTAAGATGAATTTGGTTAGGCTCGGTTCTTTGTCATACGTTAGATCATCACCTCGTGTTTTCTCATATTCAATATACAGAAGACAAACCTCTTCAGAGCCACCAGACTCTTAGACTACACTGATTTGCTTAATCTCAATTTAGGACTCCAATCCCTACCCCCAAGACTCACGTTAACTCCAGAATTACAAAATGTGTTTTAGGAAATACGCGCCATAAAACTCCTTGGTAGGAAAAATGTTGAGAAAATTTACCTTATCACTTGTACTTATGGTAAATATACTCACAATTTCCTCCTCCTTATCACCTGTTTTCTTTGAAACCTATATCAAGAGAGAAAGCAGTTCAACTTGTATCTTTGAAAAATGACTCTAATGCCGGGCACGGTGGCTCATGCCTGTAATCCCAGTGGTTTGGGAGGCGGAGGCGGGAGGATCGCAAGTTCCAGACCAGAGGCAGTCTGAGTAACTTAGCGAGACCTTGTCTCAAAAAGCAAAAAAAAAAAAAAAAAAAAAAAAAAAAGGGTTGGGGGAGCAGCTCAGTGGTCCAGCACTTGCAAAGCATGCAGGCGCGAAGCCCTGTGCTCAACCCCCACTACTGCAAAAAAAAAAAAAAAAAAAGACTCTAATCTGTTACACATAATTCGGTTTTGGCCAGTGTGGCTCAGTCTGGGCTCCCTTGCAGGCTTGTTGAAGAAATCAGATTGAATGATGACCCTCAAGCCCTTTTCAAGACATAAAATGAAAAGGGCATAATAGGTGTTGGGTAATGCTGTGGGTGCCCTTAGCTGGGTGGAAGGGTGAGACAAAAGGGCCAGAGCTAACAGTTATCAACCATGACCTTGGAGGAAACCAAAACACTTTACTCAGATCATTTCACTGACTCCACAGCCATCCTTAAAGATCAAACTCTTAGAAGCCCCTGGTGTTAGAAAGATCATGACTTAAGTTCCTACTTCATGTGAAGTTCACAATAATCAATAAACAATACAAGCGTGGATAGATGTCTAACAAATTTGTTTTCACCACGATTATCAGACTTTTTTCTTTCAGTACTAGGGGGTGAACCTAGGGCCTCACACACGATAGGCAAGTTTCTCTACCACTGAGCTTCACCCCCAGTCCCTTTTATATTTTTATTTTTATTTTTATTTTTTTGACACAGGATCTTGCTAAATTACATAGGGTGCCTCTGGTCTCAAACCTGTGATCCTCCTGCTTCAGTTTCCCCAGTAGCTAGGATTACAGGTATCTGCCATGGTGCCCAGCTATTTTTGACTTTTTAACATTGCAAAGTATTTATTTCTTACAAAAAAATGAATGCCCCTGGCTTTGCTGCTGCACTACATACTTAATCTTCCCCCTGGAGACTACCCCGCACTGGCTTGCTCCAATCTTCCAGGGTGTGTAAGTTAAACAGTAGAATCCGTCCTCCGTTTGTTTCTGCCTAATCACCTTAATTCAAAATTCTTTTCAAAAGAGTTTGGGCATCTTCTGAGACTGATTTTTTTCCAGTCAGAAGTTTGTGTGAGCGAACCATTAAACAGGGAAACAAATGGAACCCCAGATCAAATTAAGACGCGCCTTAGGCAACCACATCCTTCTTGCAATTTCCATCTGCCAGGCTCAGGTTTCCGAGGTGCAATGCAGCAGTGGAAGGCGGGTGTTTGCTTCTATTTTTTTCTTTTCCTTCCCTGAAGACCCATGTCCTTCCTAATGACGGCATGACACAGGATTAGGGTCCCTGCCCAAACGTGGTCAGAACTCACACGCCATTCGCCATTCTAATGGTTGAATCCCCAATGCACAGAACTCATTTGAACAGCGTGGTCCCTAATGCCTTTTTCTTCTCTTTTCCTTCACTTGTCCTCTAGTAGTGGGGCCCTGCATTCAACCTGTGCATTCAGACCCCACTTGGCATTTTGTACTGATGATGGGCGCTGGAGGAATATGCTCGGGAAGACTTCGAGAAAGAAGCCCATTTGTTTCTACAGGTAATAAAGAACCTAGCAAGAGTCCTGTTTCTGGAGTACAGGTGCAGCTGGTGCATTCAGGCCTCATCTTGGATTTATTCAGCACCTGCGCTAGCGAAGCCATCACCAATTCTCTCAAGCCTGAGCTTGATGCCCTGGGAGGTGTGCCACTTCCTTCTTTATAAAATGAGGTGATCGGGCATCTCCTCTGGCGGTCTCTGCTACCCTGACACCTGTGCAAATTGCATTCTTGGTAAATTCCTTAAACGTTTTTGCTTCTGTGTCTTGGAACGATGTGTTCACCTCTGATAACCTGGGAAATGGCTCTCTGCTAAGATGTGAGTTAAGTGGTGTTATTTCCAAACTCATATGGTTCCAGTGGCTTCCCAGGGTCCTTGGCATCAGAGCCAACTTCTCACCTATCTTTGTGACTGGTCCTGGACCCTGACCCTCTCTGGGCCCTCCCCCACCTTCTCCCTCCATTCAGTGAGCTTCTCTGCTCTCTAGTGGGCTAACTTATCGCAGGACAAGATTCTTGCCTATGCCATTCCATATGAAACGCTTCTTCCCAATTTTTCTCCTGGGTAGGTCTTTTTCTACCATCCATGTCTCACTTCCATTGTCACCACCACAGAGATGCTCTCGAAGTCCTCTGAGGCCCAAGGAGGCCTCCTCTCGCATCAGCCTCTAAAAATTTTCTTCATTGTCATTAATGGAGATTCAAACAATATTATTTATCATCTGCCTGTTTGCTTGATCAGAATATACATCATGAATAAAGACCTTGCCTTTTGGGTTGCTATATCATTCATAGCCTGCAGCCATACCACTGTGGCATCTGGCGTCTGATCCTGTCAGATCTTGGAAGCTAAGCAGTATCGGGCTTAGTTAGTACTCAGATGGGAGACTGCCTGGGAACACCAGGCTTGGGAGATGGACCCGGCAACCCACTCTCAAAAATCAATCTGCCATTGAAAACCCTATGAACAGCAGAGAAGCATTAACAATAGTGTTTCACCTGTTGTATGCAGGGTCACTATGAGTCAGATACTGACTTGACAGCACCTAACAACAACAACCACAACATCATTCATAAGTAGAAGAGAGTAGAGCCCGTGCCCAATAGATATGCGTGAAGTGAATGAATTGTTAGATGCCATGGAATCAGGTCCAACTCATAGCGACCCTATGTACAACAGAAAGAGACACCATGCCAGGCATTATGTCAGTGCTTGTCTGCTCTCCATAGGGTTTTTAATGGATGATTCTTTCTTGGGACTGCTTTGGGGGTGGGCTGCCACGTCCTTCTCCCAGGAAGTGAATGAATACATAAAAAGGTAGCAGCTTATAGGTACACATAACTTACTCTGTGCTATAGCTACTGGCCTTAAGTGCTTTTCGTATGTTAGTCAAACTCTTGAAGCAGCCTTGTAAGAGCAACAAGAGTTATTAATCCCATTAACGGTCAGGAAGTTGGGAAACTGAGAGGACAAAGGATGGGCCAATGGTTTTGATGATGTGACCAAAGGAACTGCTCTATAGTTTTTTGCTTTCTGAGAGGAAATTAACCAACCATCTGCAAACACCTTTGGAGAATGGGATCTGGAAGCCTGGAGCTGTTACTGTGGTGTCACTGTCCCGAAGAAAGTGAGAAAGTTCGCGATTCCTTTGTCAGGTAATTAACAGACCTATTTGGGAAGTCAGCATTTCTTTTTTTGTTGTTTGTTTGTTCTCTAAATCTCCTTCACCTCTGGAGAATCAGAACAGGAGTTATACAAGATTCCAGTCCTGGGTCATCCGGAAAGAACTGGAAACTCTTAGAGACTGAGGGAGTTTCTCTTTCCATCTTTAAAAATCATAACCTCAAACCTTGTACAATTAAAAAAATACCCTCAATATGTTCAGATTAATAACGTAAATATTTTACAAGCAGATTTTCTTTCTTGAGCATTAGAATGAGGAATTCAGAGCAGTATGAACCCTACTGGCTTTATTGAAATATTAAAACATATACATAATTTATATGGAAACAGACTCACAGCAGATATGAAATCTTCAGAACATTACATATATAAATTATACACACTATTTGATTCAAGAAGTTTAATGCGTTAGAAAATATCTATCTCATCCTTCCATGTCAGCAGACTTTTAATAGAATTTGGGGGAAGGAGGTTTAAATGAATTCGAAGAAGGAAAATTAGGATTCCAGACTGCCGATTTTAGCAAAGAGCAAAACCAACCATTGTCCTCAAATCAGCCAGACATGTTACTCAGGAAAACAGATGCATTTTTATGAGAGGCCATAACACAAGTGTTATTGCTTCCATAAAAATATTCAAGCTAGACTGGGTCTTATTACCTTCTCTTTCCCCAGCCCCACGTGCTTCCCTTCTAACCGTTGTAATGCTTGCAGTTTCTTACTCATGGCTTGCTTTGTCTGTAGACTTGAAGCTCAAGGAGAACAGGTATCACCTGGCTTCCTGTAGTACCCAGCAGGCATCGCTGTGTCAATGTGGGCTTGATACTCAACCTTTTTTGTGTCTCAGCAGTCTTGTCTGTAAGTTAGAGATAGTCAAAGTAGTAGCAAAAATGGGAGCAGGACCTGGTAACCCATTGCTGAAAAAATCTCGAAACAATCGGCCATTGAAAACCCTATGAATAGCAGAGAAGCCCTGGCTTAGTGCCTGGTGTGACATAGTGTCAGGCAGTGTTTCACTCTGCTGTACTTAGGGTCACTGTGGGTTGGTCCCGACTCCAAAGCACCTAGCAACAATGACAAAAGTAGTTAACCTGTAGAGTTACAATGAAGAATTCATTGGTGAATGCACATGCCACTCTTAAGATAGTCCAGAACCCCAGTGTAAAATTCAAAGTTTTAGTTGGTCTTTTCACTGAATGTACCTCATGTGAGAGAAAGGACTTTGTAACTTTTGCTTGCCCACAATTCCCTGGTGGCTATCACAGTGTCTCACAATGGACACCTAGTTAATAATTCTGGAATAAATTAGTTACTAAAGTTAACACTTCAGATCCTTACATTACATTTTGATGCACAGATGCAGTGTGGTATAGAGACCTCCTGTGCGTGTGCCACACATACACACCGTATTAGTTTCACACTTCTCAGTATAAACTTTTGATTAATTATGTGGGCCAGCTAGCGTGAGGACAGCCAGCTAGCACAGGCTTTCTCCCACGGCTGGACATCTGGGAAGGTGAGGCTGTTTGCTTTCAGCTGCCTTTGAACTCTGCCTCTGGCTAGGTCCCCAGATGTTCCTTTCTGTTGTGGATCAAAGCCATCACTTGCTTTCATTTTGCAAGGGGGCAGCATAACTATCCTTGCAAGGGTTACAGCGGGGAAGTAAATAGCCCCTTACCTTAAATGCCAATTTATGGTTCCCACTCTGTCTCACTTGATTAAAATACAGAGTTTGCCTCCAAGGCTGAAATTAGCTTTTCATTTTGACTGACTGCCATCCAGGTCTGAAAAATAGCAGCTCGTTTGTTTCAATATTTACCACATCCACTCAGAAGAGGTTTACATTATTGCCAATTAGGACTTAATTGTTATCCATAACTCAAACATTCGCTGGCTGTTTATGGAGGAAAAGCCACCGCGCTCTTTCTAACTGTCCTCACCTCCACCGCCCTTCGACCTTAAACCGTGAGTGAAGCAGGTTCTTTTCCTTGAGATGAGGCTGGTTGTGCCCGTGACAGACCTTCCACCTCTCTGTTTCAGAATGTGGCTGAAGATGAGCATTAATTACCCAGTTTAATAGAAGATGGAAGCCGAGGTGGGCACCTGCTGTTTTTGCCTCCCTAATCTGTGTTTATCAATACTCTGCCAGCAGAAATCAGATTTGACTGTGGAAACATTTTCTGTTGCTTGGTGGACTGCATATCCTCCTAGCTGGACAACCAGCTGTTGCCATTGCCCCCCAGCCCCCAGGGTGTTTTTGACTCAGCAGTTTTCAATGCAGGGTAAGCCTTTTAAAGTATATCTGGTCACGTGATTCCTATGTTTCCACTTTCCAGCCACCTTCTCACTCAGAGTAGATAGGCAGCATACTGACTCCATGTCCTCCCCCTACTTCCTCCCACTCTCTGCTCCTACCACACTGGCCTATTTCTTTCATACCAGGCACACTCCCCACTCAGGGGCTTTGCACATTTTTTCCCCTCTGTCTGGAATGACCCTATCCCAAGAACCCCAGTGGTTGGCTTCCTCACTACTTTCATCATCTCTCATATCAGAGTCACCTTCCTGTTAAATTAAGTTTGGCCTAAGACTGCCTCTGGGCTGGGATTTAGCTCAGTTGGTAGGGCACTGCTCTACAGTCTCTGAAGTCCTGGGTTCGATTCCCAGCACTGCAAAAATGGGAGAAGGACTTGGCAATCCCCTCCCAAGGCAATCCTGAAACAATCAGCCATTGAAAACCCTATGAGGGATGCTATGAGTTGGTTTGGCCTAAATATCTCTTTGTACATAGGGATTGTTGTTGTTGTTAGGTGCTGTTGAATCTGATCTGACTCATAGTACAACAGAATGAAATACTACAGGACATTGTGCCATGTCAGGCACTATTGTCAGTGCTTCTCTGCTACATAGTGCACAGCAACCTAACTTGATGTATAAACTCACTGTAACCTGCTCAAGTAGCTGAGTCCCAGCCAATCACAAATGGCCAAACTATTAAACCCAAGTTCAAATAACACACAGGATATAACTAATCAGCTCATCTCACTTCCTCTCTTGCATTTTTTGTGGGTCATTTCCTCTCCTCTGGCTCATAGTATAACCTGCCCATGTGAAGAGGTATTCTGAACCATTGTTGGTCCATACTACTATCCAACTCTAAAATTACAATAAAAGCCAGTGGAGAAGCACCAACTAGATTTGTTGTGCTTTTCTCTTTTATCATTCTGGAATCACCTGGTAAGAAAGCAACTTCCCAATGTCTTCACTTTTCCTTCTGTCTCACTTACCATCCCCAGACATATTTTTATTTGTTTATATTCTGTCCCCTCATAGATGTAAATTCCAGAAAAGCAGGGATGTAATTAAGCTTATTTTTGTAGGCCAGTATTGCCACGGTTTTTCTCTCTTACTTTCTGTTAACCTCACCTCTTCCTTTCTTTGCACTCCACTCACAGGCTGCCCTCTGGCTTTCTGAGGCTTCTTAGCAACTTTCCTTTCTCCAGATGCTTCAGATGGCAAAAGAACCCCCTACCCATTATCCCATGCAGTTCTGTTTCCTACAGGGATCATAGCACAGAAACAACTTACTCTAAGACATGAAGCTACTTCCACATTAAAATGTTTTTTATTACATCCAAATGTACAACTCACTGGAATTTTAGGCAATGTGGTCAAGTTTTATGTGTGTGGCAGATTCTTAGGAACTTGAGATTTCACAAAGAAATCCAGTTCTCAGCTTTTCCGAAGGTTGGCCAGTCTGGCAAACGTCCTGTTGACACCGATCCCCTGGAGCCGTGCCTCACCTGCCCTCTGCCTGAGGCTCCCCATGGTTTGCAGGAGGACCTCTTTAAGCATTTAACCGTCTCTGGGGCCATCTGAGTGTCAGAGTTTGACCAAATGTGTGCCGGACTTGGCCTGTGGGTGAGAGGGGAGCTCTTCTGTCCCATCCTGGGGAAAGCACTCACATCTGGTGTCAGCACAAGTGGATGTGGGCTTGTCTTGTCTTCGTGTGAGTCTGGTGACTCTAAAATGTTTCCGGTTCTATAATCTGGAAATGCTTGCTTTGAGGCCCCTTAAAGAAAACTGGTGCCTAGTTCAACCCCAGACCAATTAAATAGAATCCCCTCATATCTGGGGCCCAGCATTGCTAATTCTTCAAAGTTCTCAGGCATTTCTCAGTGTGCAGCCAGGTTTGAGGATCACCCTGAAAGTGTTCTTTGCTGAGTCCTATCACAGGAGAGTGTCATTCAGTTCGGGTGACCTGGAGGGTAGACTTAACCTAAGGATAAAGCCAAAGATGACACCTGCCACCAGTGAGGAAAAATCTCCAACCTTTATATGATCCCAGCTAGTGTGATCCTGGGATCTTTACCATCTGCATGAAGTAGCAGCTGTGGATGGCTGAAGTTTCCCTAGGCTCTTTCTGTGCTTATTGGGCAAATAAGAGGATTTGAAACTCATGGGGCAGAGAAGGAAATTGAATAGGACAAAAGACCCTCTCCTCTAACTCCAGGGGGCCTAAGGGAATGTAGCTTCGGGGCATCATTGTTTTTATGTTTGATTTAACACTGACTTTTAAAGCCTTGACTCAGTGTGCATTTTCTCTCAATCTAGAGAATTAAGCCCAAGAAGTCTATTTACTATCACCTACCAAACTTTGTCAGTAATTGAACGTTGTGATTCTCTTTTCTCTCTGGGCTAAAATTTATAACACCCTCCTAAAATGATCCCTAACTGCCACATATGTTTAG
>VMDO01004398.1:20336-114982 GCA_007922755.1 Pedetes capensis
TGTTAGGTGCCGTCGAGTCGGTATCCGACTCATAGCGACCCTCTGTACAACAGGGGAAACACTATTGTCAGTGCTTCTCTGCTGTTCATTGGGTTTTCAATGGCAGATTGATTTTTGGGAGGGGTTTGCCAGGTCCTTCTCCCAAGCCTACAGCTTCTGGTGTTCCCAGGCGGTCTCCCATCCAGGTACTAACCAGGCCAGACCCTGCTTAGCTTCCGCGATCTGACGGGATCGGATGCCACAGAGCTACGGCTGTAGGCTATGTTTAGGAGACTATAGTTAATGACAAGTCCCAATTGCCCCAGGAGTAGAAGTGACATCAGTCATCTTCAGGGGTCTGGGAAGTGGTGGGGGCCCCTGAAAGTCATGACCACCTGGCCTTGTCTTAAGCAAGAGGTTTATTGCAGATGAACCTTCAGAAAATGTTCCTTCCAAGATTGTTGTCTTTGCTGTGAAGTGCTTTAGCCTGCTCTGGGGGCATGGGAAACAGTATTTTCACATAGCTTTATGTTAACAGATTTTCATAGTGGTCCACAATTCACAGCAAAACCTGTGTACAGACCCAGCCCAGAGACTGATCAATGGGACAAGGAGAGAAAAGTTACCCCGATTTAATTAGCTCCAGGTTTGTGAGGAATGGAAAGGATAACTGTGATGTGGCAGGGCTGCTTAATTTCAGACTGTTTTCTGTTGGAGCATCATTCTTCTCTCCAGAACTTTGTCAAGATCATTTTACCAGGAGCACTTGCTGGAAGGCCTTTTTAGAGCAAAAGGCAAATAAATGTGTTTTGTCAGGCAGTAAAGCAGCCACTTAGAAACATAGCACTTTGATTATACTCTGGAAAGAAAGAAAGAATTGGATTTTAACTACTATTCCAAATCCCTTACCTAAAGGGCAGAATTATAAAAGAGCTCTGCATCATCCTTGTTATTACTACATATTTAGACAAGGGCAAAATTAAAAACAGGGTTATTCATCAAAAATGGCTCATTATTTTCATTAGGGCATGCAATATGTGGTTTGTTAGCACAAATCCGAGTGTGGCGGGCATGTTTATTGGCTTTGGCCTGAGGGGTTTTCCTAATGGTTTTGGCAACATATAAGTATGCTTAGATTGTACTCTGTACTGGTTTCCTCAAAGAAAGCCAGTAAGTTTTGGAAGAAAAGTTTCAAATGGAATCTCCCCCTACCCCTGAGTCATTATTTTCATTTCCCTCCAACTCATTACTATTAAAGAGCCTGCTGGTCAGTGGGGAAAGGCTTTAAATAATTTGCTGAATTCATTTGTGTGTCCACAGTACACTAGTATAAAACTGTACAGAGATAAGTTAAAGTTGCATTTTAATCTAAGTAAATAGTATTGTTGTTCAGGAAAGTGTGCTGGTGAGTGGAGGAGCTACTAACTTAAAACTTCTTCTCCCCCTCAAGAGGACCTAGTCTCCTGGAGGAAATAAATGTAATAAGTGTTTTTTCTTTTTTTGTTTTCTAAAGCCAGTATGGCTTGCAGCTGTAGCACTGTGGCATCCGATCACATCAGATCTTGGAAGCTAAGCAGGGTCAGGCCTGGTTAGTACTTGGATGAGAGACTGTCTGGGAACACCAGGTGCTGTAGGCTTAGGAGAAGGACCCAGTAACCCACTCCCAAAAAACAACCAACTATTGAAAACCCTATGAATAGCAGAGAAGCACTGACAATAGAGTTTCACCTGTTGTACGTAGGGTCCGTATGAGTCGGACACCAACTTGATCGTACCTAACAACAACAACAACAACAACAACAACAACAACAAAGCCAGTATGCTTTCTGGAAATGGTACCTCTGTCCCCATTGACATAGCTCACTATTCACAGCTTAGCACCTAATTGTATAACCTGCTATTCCACAGCCATACTTCCCTGGCATGTGATCCCATCAGACCTTGGAAACTAAGCAGGGTTGGCCTGGTTGGTCCTTGGATGGGAGATTACCTGGGGACACCAGGTGCTGCAGGCTTGGGAGAAGGACCTGACAATCCACTCCCAAAAAACAATCAGCCATTGAAAACCCTATGAATAGTAGAGAAGCACTGACAATAGTGTCAGGCAGGGCCTAGTGCTGGGGAGTGTTTTTTCTGTTGTACAGAGAGTCATTATGAGTCAGACCAGACTCAACAGTGCCTAATAACAATCACCACCACCACCTTGTGCCAACTAGTTGTTGAGTCACAAAAACCTTATTCTAGTTGGCTGCATGAATCATTCTCTTATGTTCTTGGGTTTGAGACAAGATGAAATTGTCTGAAGTAATAAAAGTTAGGTATGTGCTCATTCAACAACTTGTTATTGAAGGTATCTAGGTGCTAACTGTGTCTGAGGAAAGAAGGTCTCCATTTTTAGGGAGTCAATGAGAACTGGTAGGCCAAGTTGATGGGAAATATTTTATAAAAAGTTCTGCCTTGTGTCATTGGCCAATTTTCCTGGTGTAAATATTGTTGCCATGACCAGATTCCAGCTTCAGCTCTATCAAGTGGTTCACTACACTCCTGCGTATTCCATACTCAGCTATTCTGCAACAGTATGAACAGACACCAGCCCATCACTGGATGGAGCTCACATTGTAGTGTGAGAAGACAGAAGTTACAAGGGTAAGCTAATAGGTAAACAAGATATCTTCAGATTTTAAAAGCTGTAAAGTGAATAAGCAATAGGATGTTGTTGTTGTTAAGGGCCTTTGAGATGAGATAGGAGTAGTCAAAGAGGACCGATTGTTAAATATTTGAGCATACTCTGTGCCACACATTGCACATACTACATACCCTGAAAATATCATCTGGGAAAATGCCCTCCTAGGACCTGCTGTTTGAGGTGGGTTATAATGATGGAGAAAGTAACTGTCATGCAAAGGGCATGGCAGGCAGAGGATATGGCAAATACAAAGGACCTGGGGCAGGGAAGAGTTCAGTATGTGTGAAAAACAAAGAGGTCAAGGTATGTACAGGAGGAGGATAAGGGAAATGAACGGGAAATCATAGGAGCAGCCTCACTTTGTGAGGTGAAAGAAGGAGAGAGGAAGGTAGGGGCGATGCAGATACAGAGAGATCTGGATAAATACTGGAAGGAGAGTTACAGCATTTGAGTCCCTCATTTTTGGTGTCTCTGACACCAACTTCCAACCTTGGGTCTGTAAATATCCAACATCTTTTATAATAAATTCCTGCTCTAACTAGAGTTTGTTGACCTGTTACCATAGGGTTATAATACTTTTTGCATGTTTTGTTACACACATAGACATATACACACAGCTGTAATAGTTTTCCTGAGATTTAAAAAATTCATACTAACCCTGTTGGCCAGTGATGTGCTTTTCATGTAAACCCAGAGGACATTTTTGTCATCTTGAGAGGGAATCTTTTACATATGTGTTTGCAACAATGCTTACATGGCTCACAATAAGGACTCATAAAATAGCCAATAGAAGCATAAATGAGGGACTCAGTTATGATGGTTGTTGCTGTTAGGTGCTATCGAGTTGTGTCCGACTCATAGTGACCCTCATAGGGTTTTCAATGGCTGACTGTTTCAGGATTGCCTCAGGAGTGGATTGCCATGTCCTTCTCCCATTTTTGTGGTGCTGGGAATCGAACCTGGGACCTCGGAGACTTCAGAGTAGTTCTCTACAAACTGAGCTAAATCCCAAATTATGATTAGGGTATGATTATCATGTCTGAGTATCAGAAATAGCCTTGTTGAAAATGCAGGTGGGAGGACCATGCCCTTGGGATTTTGCACCTTTAACAAGCAGCCCAGGGATCTCAATGTGGGGAAACTGAGGGCTGTCCCTCAATAAGCTTGAGTTTAACAGAACTGCCTGGAAAAGCATAGAGACAGAAAATGAGAATTTCCTAGCTTGTTATTCACAAGAAAGCATGGCCTGGCAGAAATAAAGTCTGGGACTTCAGCTTTGCTCCTTAACTTGTAGATTTAAAGAAGTTACTTTCCTTTCAGCATTTGCTTTCATATGCATGAAGGTAGAGAGTTTAAAGGCTTTAGTTGCTTCTTCCAATTCTGACTTTTAATGACTTCTTTTGTAACCTTAGGAAATGTCTTGTGCTGTCAATTTCTGCATTGACAATATAGCAATGTCATTCGGCCCCTTGTTTCCGTTAGGTGATGATTGGTAGGATATTGAGGAGAAAGCATCTCCTCAAAATAGGTCCTTTGGACATAGAACTTGGTCAGATTTGCATTCCCACTCAGCCTCTATTTCCTCATCTCTACAATGAGGGTGCATGGTTAGATCTCTATTTCTCAAAGTATGTGTGTCCTACCCATAGCTCAGGGGCCCATTGTGGTCCAAGACAGCTAGTAATGCAGCCCCACAAAATCTTTTAATATCATGTGTTCTTTAGCATTTATTTTCTTCTAGACTGTATGTGTAACTCCTATTTAGAGGGCCCAAAGCAATACTGAGCATGTTTGAAGAATGACACTTAATGCTTCTTTTCCACATGCTAGGATGGCACCACAGTATCAAATTTCTAACCTTCAGTAAGTATAAATATGTCATAGTAGGTAACATGAGTCAGGTTAGTACCATCACTGGCCACTGAGTCAGTCGAATATAATTGGGTTCAATTTGAAGTGATCCAAAGCTGTTCAAAGCCACTTAAAGATGCATTAGAGATTACGAGTTTTTGGCAAATTTGGCCAGTAAAACACAGCAATTGTAGACAATACTGTTTAAAATGTAACTCAATCCAGTTCTGGACACCATGAATTAACCATTGCAAAGTTTGAGAACTCAAATTTGTGACCACTTTCATCAAACTAGACATTGATTGATTAGTTTTATAAAAACCAGGTCAAAATTTCCACTAATTTTATATTGTCCTCATTCCTCTAAACTTTATAATAAAAATATATAAAAAAGGATTCTCATTATGTACATATACCTACTATATTATATAATCTATGGGAAGCCCAAGGCAGTTCCTCTTTACTTGATGTGGTCCAGGGAAGCTAAAAGGTTGGATATTCCTATCTTAAAGGGTAGAACATGAATTGGAGGTAATTTTAAATGGAAAGGAAACATAATCATAAACCTGAATTGTATACAAGTAGGTTGGAACTCTTTAAATGTGTTTTCAATCATTTTGAATAATCTAAGGCAAAAACATCACTGTGTTTATTATGAGTATAACAAAGTTCCTGATTATAATTAGCCTCCTTTTAATAAAATTAGGTTTAAACTCAAGTTTTGGGTTTGGTAATCCTTTATCTCCAAATATCTGAAAACTCCCAGTAGATAACCACCACTTACTTCCCCACAACCCCCTTTTTGAAGGAGAACATTCATGGGAAATCTGCTTGAGTCTCTAAAAGAAAGTATGGGTGTGTGGTTGGCTGGAAAATTATGCACAAGTAAACTCTGCAGAACATCTTTGGATGTTTGAAGGAAAGACTCAAGATGCAAGTGAGGAAACTGCAGTTGCCTCTTTATTGAGTCAGAAGTTGGCCCAATGAGAAATAAGGCAAAGTCACCACAATTTTGGACATCAGTTGCTCAAGTGAAAAACTTAGAATACTAAGGAGAAAATCATGTGTGTGCACTGGAGATGGGATTATTGTGAACCAGTTTTTGCATCACTGTGATGAGAGAGTGGATGGAACAGCTTAAGGGAGGAAGAGCTGATTTGGCTTATGGCTCAGAGGATCTCAATCCACAGTGGCAGAGACATAAGGTGGTAGAGCAGGTGGTGGCCCACATGGAAGAGGCTCTTCACATCATACAGAACAGGAGCAGAGAGAGTAGCTGCAGCCAGGGGTCCAGGGAAAACCTTCAAGATGCCCTTAGTGACTGTTCACCACCTATGTGCCCCCTCCCAAAGTTCTATAGCCTCCCCAAAAAGCTTCATCCTCTGGAGACTAAGTGTTCCAACAGGAGTCTGGAAGTCATTTTATTACCAAACTACAGCAGGATTCTTGATAAGTATACTTTAAGTATGAGTCCCATATAAGTAATTTGCAGAGATGTGAAAATAAGCTATAAGAAAAAAATGCTCCCCACCTCTAACACAAACATCTTTGCTTCTTTTCAAAATCCAACTTAAGCTAAAGTAATAATTATCCAAGCCACTCTTTATTTTTCCTGTGTAGCTCAACCTACAACTAAGATTTCCAGATTTAGGAAAGAAAAATACAAGATTCTCAATTAAATTTGAAGTTTGGGTAAATAATGAGTAATTTTTAAAATATAAGTATACACATTTGCCCATACAAGTCTTGTGATATGCCTACATAAAAATATTATTTGCCATTTATTTGATATTCAAATTTAACTGAGTATCTTGTGTTTTATCTGGTGACTCCAACCACAGTTTATGTAGTAAAGATACACTTAGATATAACTAATAGATAAGATAGATATTATTTCAATCTAATTTTGGGGAGCCAACTAGAAGAAACAGAAATTTCTTCTTTTTATTGCAAAGACTAGGTTAGTATAGACTAAGTCAATTTCTAAAATTAGTCTATCTGTGTAGCAAAATTTACACTACTTCACAGCAGAATTTAAAAAGTGATAAATTTCTCACAAAAGTAAATACTTAATTTTAAACAATAGTCATTTGTTTAGAAACAGTTTTTCCTTTACATTTTTATAAAATAGTTTTCTTTCATGAAGTTATTATGTTAATCTATAGTAGGATTTTATTGCTGTACTGAATACTTTCATATTCTTATTGAATGAAACAGAAAGCTGACATTATGTCACTTCTAAAGTCATGTTTTAAATTGGTCTAAAATACCCTAAAACCCAGGGACCATTGGATTAAATCAATAAAATCTTACAAAAATGGTGACATCATTTTAGTAAGTAGTCCCAAACCAAGAACACTGCATGTTAAATATTTGAGAGCTATTAAGGGAAAACTGCATTTGAAAAGAACAGTTTTTATATTATGACAACTGCTGAGAGATGGAAGAAAGAATAGAAGTCATGTTAAAAGAGTAAAAGAGTAATTGACTGTGTTCCTTTCTATTTATTATCTTTTAAATTCTCCTCAGCAAAAATACTATCCCCTAGAGTACATAAGTGTTACATTTTGTTCTTGACTCACATAAAAGCCCTCTCTCCTTCACAGTGAAATGAGGTAGCAAGGTATTGTGCTTCTCTTCATTTAGTAGTCTTTTTCCTTATGCTATTTTATTGTTTTGTTTTAATAAACAAGAATATATTTTTCAAGGGGTGCATTAGAAAACACTCCTAGATTAGTTTTCTGCTGCCACTTAACAAATTTTCTCCAAACTTAGCAGCTTTAAACAACACAAATTTATCATTTCAGCTTCTGTGATTCAGGCAGGGTTGGCTGGGTACTGCAATTCAAAATTTCTCACAAATCTTCAATAAAGCTGTTAGTGGAGTCTCCTCTGAAGACTCAACTGGAGAAGGTTCCACTTCCAAGCTCATTCAGTGGTTGAAGCAATTTCTTATGGGCTGTTGGGCTGCAGTTATCATGATCTTTCTGTCTGTTGGCAGGAGGCCACCCTTAGTTTCTTGATCCGTGGGCTTCTCCAACATGGCAGCTTGCTTCATTAGAACCAGCAATAAGGACAGCGTTTTAGCAAGGTAAAAATCATTATTGTTTGTAATCTAGCCATAGAAGTGATTTCCTATCATTTTTGCAGTATTAGTTAGAGGCACAAGTTCTGCCTCTAACTAATGACAGTGACAGACAAAATAAAGGGCCATCCAAGAAGTGTGTGGCAGAATATATGTGGTTTACTTTGCCTATGCATGGGATTCATTTAATTTAATGGCACAATAAACATTTATAAAAATATTAATATTTGATTACTAAGTTATATTTTTATACTTGTACTTGTAGAGGTACAAGTTCTGCACACTCAGTTATATAGGGGTGTAAGCATTAGGATATGGAGTCATCATAGCTATTATAGAGTCTGCCTACCACACTCTCAATCTTCAATTCTACTTTTCTTATGACGTCATCCATTCCGTCATTGGTGGCTGTTTGGATGATGGTCATATCAAAGTCAATCTCATCTATAATAGATTTACTATTTTGGCTAGCATCAATGTTGTAAGAAATTCATGGCATCAGCTGAATAGGAAAGGATCTTAAGACTGTGAAATTGAATTCCCAGTCTTTCAAAAATATTCACTGAACTGAATTAATGGTGGAAAAGTTTTAGATTATTTGGTCATATTCTCCACTATTGTGTTCTTTCCAGGGTCATGTGTTTAACAGAGACCTGCTATGTAGTAATAGGTTGTTTGAAACTTTTATCTACTAAATCCTGTTTCTTTTGTTTGTTTTAATAAATATGCATTGCAGAATACTGCCTTGCTCTTTCTCTACTTAGTGACAGACAAAATAAAGGGCCATCCAAGAAGTGACTGTCAAAGAAGTTCCACACCAATTTGCTATAAATTATTTGGACAATATGTCAACTCTTGGCATCGCAGGACTTTTAATGTAGTTGCCTTGATTGTATGTAAGTTGCTTGTGTTTGGTGGGAGAAGCCTAGAATTTTAATGCAGGTGGCTAATCACAGTCTTCCAAAGAGAACACTGTCACTCAGGGATAATTAATTAAGCTTTAACATAAATGAAAGTTTAGTAAAGCAAGCTAAAGACTACTATGAGATGTCATTTGTGGATTCGAGACTCTGATAATCACACAATTAAAATGCAAGTCTCCCTGTCGTAGAATCATTTCTTTCATTTTTTGCTCCATACATCAAACTTTCTTCCAGGGATTTACTTGGGAATGAAGATGCTGCAGTGTTGAAAATAGAGAAACTATTGTTAAATAGCTAGATATTTGATTTAGCTTTTTTTTGTGTGGCAGAATATATGTGGTTTACTTTGCCTATGCATGGGATTCATTTAATTTAATGGCACAATAAACATTTATAAAAATATTAATATTTGATTACTAAGTTATATTTTATTATTATGCCATTTCTTTTCAAAATATATTGGCTTTAACCTCTTACAGAATTACCATTTTGAGAACAAAAGAAAGAGTAAATTCTAGGCATATGTCCTGATTTAGAAAGCAGATCTCAGTCATACTTTGAGGCTTTACATAAAGTTAAAAGAAAAAAAGATGAAGAAAAAATAAAAGAACTCTGTGTTATGAGGGCTTGTGTGTTGCTGTGATGCTGAAAGCTATGCCACTGGGCACCCATGGTGGAGAGGCTTCAGCTGAACTTCCAGACTAATACAGACTAGGGAGAAGGACCCAGCAGTTCACCCTGGGAACATTTAGCCATTTAAAACCCTATGAATAGCAGAGAAGCAATGTGAAATATAGTGCTGGAAAATGAACCCCACAAGATAAAAGGCATTTAAGAAAAGACTGGAAAAGAGTTGCCCTTAATGATGGGAATAGAGTATAGCCCTTGGGACCTCCTTTTGGTGATGTGGCATGATTGGAAATAAGAAAAAAAAAAGTGACTGCAACAATGGGCTCAAATGTAAAAAGGTGTGCATGGCACAGTGTTGAATAGTGTTTAGTTCTGTTATACAAAGAATTGCTATGAGTCAGACCCAACTCAATGACACCTAACAAAAGAGACATCTTGACTTAGAGCCTTAGAATAATTAATGAACTTTTATGATGAAAGAAGTGTTTGTGCATTAGTTCTGTTAGATATTTACTTCAGTCATCGAATTTCAGTCAGTCAAGTTGCACTGTTGTCATTGTTAGGTGCTGTCCAGTCAGTTTCCGACTCATAGCAACCAACGTACAATAGGTGAAACACTATTGTCAGTGCTTCTCTGTTATTCATAGGGTTTTCAATAGTTGATTGTTTTTTGGGCGTGGGTTGCTGGGTCCTTCTCCCAAGCCTACAGTACCTGGTCTTCCCAGATGGTCTCCCATCCAAGTATTATCCATGCCCAATCCTGCTTAGCTTCTGAGATCTGATGGGATCCGAGGCCACAGGGCTATGGCTGAAGTTGCATTAGTCAGTTCAAAGTGATTTTATCTGAATTGATTAACAAAGTGCATCAACCTCTGCATTATAGCTTTAATAAATTTTGAGAAAAAGTTAAAAGCAAAATGCTTTACATTAGGTTTTTATCTGTTTATGCTAGATTTGCATTGCACAGTGGCTTATAAATTGCTTATTTAAAAAGATAATCCACAATCAGAATTCTTAGGTGAGTAGTTCATGATTAATGGGAATGTCTACTTAGCTCAAAATTCACCAGCAAAGGCCTTTTAGTTTCAAATTCTATTGTTAAAATAGTACTCCATTCATTTGTTTTAAAAAATTCATACTCAGCCTCTGGTATATTCCTGGCATGGGTCTAAGGCATTTGGTAAACAATGAGAAACAAAATAGAGTCTTTGTCCTCAGGCAGCTGATACTTTGGGGAGGAAGACACACAATACATATAAAAATTGTTAAATTGACATGAAAGTAGAAAGGAGATCACTGTTGAGAAAGTGGGGGAAGTGTAAGGACTGCCATGAGAGGGTAAGGAGGAGGCTAATATGAGCAATGTACCATGAGATGCACATATGGAAATGTCATAATGAGATCTGTTAAGTTGTACTTTAAAAATTACTAATAAGATGTTTAAAAATTGATAAATTACATGTTTTTTAAAAAATAAGATGTGTACTTGGGCAAAAGGAAAGAAAATAGGCATAGATGAAAGAAACTAGCCATGCTGAGGGAGGTCAAGGGCTTATTCCTGCATTAAATTTCATCATCAGGATAGGGCTCATTGAGAAGGTCTCATTTGAGCCTAGTCCTCATGGAAGTGAAAGAACAAGCTCAGTAGATGGCTTCTAGGGGAAGGACATTTTAGCAAAGAGAGAAGTGAGGCCAAGACCTACAGGTGAAAATGAGAGAGTTCAGTGTGGATGGGGCCTGTTTTATTGTGCTGCACATAATGGACAAGATGAAACTATAATTTAATAACCCAAGGTTCTAGACAGCTTTGGGCAATTTAAAAAAGAATATTCATTGTATGCATTTGAAAGATCATACAGGTGAAACTGATGTTATGCTGACTATAGTAGATATTCTAGTGGCCCATTTTTGGAATATATAACCTAATTTTTTTCTATTGTTATATACATTTTTCTCTAAATATGAAATTTCACAGTAAATTCATTATTCTAAATTGTCAGATTCTGGTACTGTTTTTAACTGATACTTATAATTCATTGGATTCTTGTAAATTGAGATTTTGGTATATTATAATGTTTCGAATGTGCTTTTCATGACCTACTTGCCTAGAAGTGATTTCATAGGTTTATTGATAAGATCAAGAAAATGAAAATTAATTGCCAACATCTACATGTTTTTCTTCAACATTCTATTGACTTTGAACCTAACAATAAGTGAATTCAATAGAATTCAGATTTTTAGATAACATATTTCTAATAATTTAAAATGTAGTAATTATGAGTGCTTACTATGTATGTGAGCCTGCAGTGGTACCACTGTGGCATCCTGTCTCATCAGATCTTGGAAGCTAAGCAAGGTCAGGCTTGGTTAGTACCTGAATGGGAGACAGCCTGGGAACACTAGGTGCTGTAGGCTTGGGAGAAGGACCCAGCAAACCACTCCTAAAAAAACAATCAGCCATTGAAAACCCTATGAACAGCAGAGAAGCACCGACAATAGTGTTTTGCCTATTGTATGCAGGGTCTCTATGAGTGGGACATTGACTCGCTTGATGGCACCTAACAACAACAGTATGTACTTAGTACATATGAAGAATTACAAAGAATCCAAAAAAGAATTTGACATACCTCTTGTACTGCAGGTGATGAGACTAACATTTGTGAAATAAAAATTGACTGAAATGACATTGCTCAATTAGCGAAGTATGAGCAATGTCAACATTCATTAGAAGGAGACAATTAAAAATACATCTTGTCAAGGAAACTTCTTGGAGGGGGGGAGAGGTTGAGCTGGATATTAAATTAGTGGTGGAACTGTGACTCAGTGGGGCTGTATTGCTCTCCATGCTTATTAATTCATTCTCATCTCATCTGCTTTAATATGGATTACTGGGCCAATGACTGTGATAGATAACCTCCAAGATGGCTCCTGATGTTTTCCACTTCCTAGTATTCCCACCCTTGTGTAGTCCCTTCTCACATTTTACTAGAGTTGGTGCGTGTGACCAGTAGAATCCAATGGGAATGAGAGTATGTCATTGTGAGTTTAATTTACAAAGGATACTGTGGCTTCTCTCTCCTCCCAATGTCTCTCTCTCATGGCTTGTTCAACTCTACAACCTTGTAATTGAGCCATCTTGGTAGAGGATCCTCCAACCTCAGTCAAGCCTTCAGATGATTGCAGCCCCAGCCAACAAGCTGCAGTCTCAAGAAGGATGCCAAGCCAGAGCCACTCAACTAGGCTGCTCTGGGGTATTGACCCTCAGAAATTCCATGACTTCTATGTTTTTCTTTTTAAACCACTAAACTTAGGGTAGTTTTTTTACATAGTAATAAAAACCAGTAATAGTAACTAGTATTGGGCAAAGTACTATATAGCTTTTGAGCTTAAGAAATGTATTTGGTTATAGAATAAAACTGATCGCAAACATGGGTTTTCTTCTTCCTAAATCCTCCTAAGGCCCAAGAAAATGAAGCCAGTGCCTTTAGACAGACAGATACTCTTTCAGCTGCTGAGTTCATAGTGAAGCAAGGGCAGTTGCTTTCCACCTAACTCATAATGACAATTACTATCTGTGGGAAATTGTTTTAACATCACACACATAGTTATGGGAAATCGAAGACCTTTCAAAAAGTTCCCATGCTAAAGTTCCCAATTCTAAATTAATAATACCAATAAAACAGCTCCTCAAAATTAAGTTCATTTATTTAGAACTAAGTATGTTCTAGACAGCTGTACCACTGTGGCATCCAATCCCATCAGACCTTGGAAGCTAAGCAGGGTTGGGCCTGGTTAGTCCTTGGATGGGAGACTGCCTGGGAACACCAGGTTCTGTAGGCTTGGGAGACAGACCCAGTAACCCACTCCCTCAAAGCAATCAGCCATTGAAAACCCTATGAATAGCAGGGAAGCACTGATGATAGTAGGGTCACTATGAGTCAGATACTGACTCGACAGCACCTAATAACAGCAACATGTTCTAGGCACTTCATGCAATGCTATACAAGCAGTAAACTGTCTTAATTTATTCCTAAACAATTCTATGAAGTAAATGCTATTATTTCCATTATTTACAAATGAGACAAGATTGAGTGCAGTATCTAAAACTGAAATGTGATTTAAGATTATCTGGGTGTCTCGTTTTAACCAAATTTAGTAGGTCCAAAAATCTTCATTTCTAATAAGTTGTCAAATGATGCCAATGTTGCTGGCTCCACACCCAGATTTTTAAGAAGTGAGTAGTCAGGGTTTAAGTAATTTGTTAGATTTCAGAATGACTCATGACCATTTATGGAAGGCCAACCTTGTTCTAGTACTTTTTGTACCTTTTTCTTCAAAATCTCCCTCAAAGACAAATGTTACTCTCTCCACTATGAAAATGGAAAACGGACATGAGTATCTTGGGAAATAAGTATTTTTAAATAGATTTTAAATAACTTTCCTAAATGAGCATAATTTCTGGAATTTAACAAGCCTTTGAGCTAGAATTTGAAACCAAGTTCTCATAAATGCAGACTTTACGGTCTCTTTACTACGTCAAATATAGCAAAAACAATTGATTTTCAAGAAAGATTTTTGTTGAAAACAACACGTAATGTAATAATAACAAATAATACCAATAGAAAGGTAATGTAATGCCTACCTTAGGCCCAGTCATGATTCTAAGTGGGAAAATTTCTCAAAGACCTGATTTAGTCATATATATATATATTCTGATGTTTGTTTTTCCCTATTTTCATTTCTAGGTATTTATGCCATTTCAAATGGGACAGAGGGAAGCCATTAAGAATTTTTCTCAAAATGACAAAAAAAAAAAGAAAAAGAAAGACAAAAAGAAAGAAAGAAGTAAGGAAGGAAAAAAAGGAAGGAAGGAAGGAAGGAAGGAGAAAGAAGAAAAAAGAAACAAGAAACCAAACAAAACCCCCACCAAAAACTGATTATTTGCATGGGGAGGTGCCAGCTGGGGAGAAGGGAACATACGCTTGTATTCAGGAAAACTTTCACAAGATGTAAAAAGAAACCATCTGCTTTTTCTTTTTGTTCTTGTTTAAGAACAGCTTGTGTTTGCAACTCACAATTTAGAACATGGTAATAACCTACAGGACTTTGTGAAGCATGAATCGTTCTGTTTTTTTCTCATTTTCCCCTACTTATTTTTTTCCATTCAATGTTCGCAGAAAGCAGAATGCAAAGAAGATATTTGCATGTTGCAACTTGGATAATAAAATTCTTCTTCTGATCATGGCCTGAGTCTGCTTTTATTTTGTGTTTTTTGAGCACTCCAGGATCCTGCAATGAAACCCAGCCAATGTGAATCAAGAGTAATGTTTGGCTTAGCTGTAAGGAACCCCCTAGGCTGAGATTGTGGCTCTGTGCACACCCGACATGGAGCAGCTTTCTTGCGACCCTGCTTTATCTGCAGCAGCACCTGGTAGGGACTTGGAAATTGTTTTTGGAAAAAAATGCAGTTTTATATGTTTACTCTTCTCATTGGGATTCATGCCTGTGGCTTTGATGTGCGCCTGTTTTTCCTGCTGAAGTTTTCTTAATGAGTCTGACTTCACCACTCCTAAGTGCAAACCAGTAAACAAGGGCACCATTTGTAAAAAGAAAACGAAGATAACGGCTTCTGGTGGAAGGGACCTGAAGACCTCAGAGTGTCAGCAAGGAGATAATGCTGCAAAGTGACTAAGATCAGCTTGCCCAGGTGAGATCCTCAGTCTTCCATTTATTAGTTCTGGGCTTTGGGGAGGTTACTGAACCCTTTGGACTTTAGTCCTCTCACCTGTAATATGGGGGCAATCACACGACCTACCTGGGCTTGGAAGTTCACTAGAGTTAATTGGAAAGTACTCAGGAATGTACTTTACTTATTATTGAGTACATTTTTTCAAGAAACCTGGCTTCTACCTACTAGATAACCAGAGATAACCAGAAATGTCTCCAGACATTGTCTACTATTTCCTAGGAGTCAAAATTGCTTCCATGATTGCCTATCTAATTGATCTTGTCCACTATAAAATCTAGAGTATCTGTGATCCTATGTTCTGGTGAGGAGAAACCAAGAAATCCATGTTATCTTTGGACACCTCAATAGGAAAATGTCTGCTTGTCCCATTTGTACATAGGCTTCAAGGAACAAATTCAAACTTTACTGTCTGAATGTATGCCCAGAAATGCAGATGAGCTAAATTTATTTGAAAGGAATCTCTACAAACTCATTAAGCACTCAATTTTCTGTCTCTTTGTGTGAACCTCCTTTAAATTAAGATATTATCTTCTTAGTAAGTGATGGACTGAGTAGCTCAGATATGTGTACACCAGAGTAGTGGATTGTCTTTGTAACTAGAAGGTTCTGGAAAAAATACACAGGCTAAAACTATTTTTGGAGTGATTTTGATCTGGAATGAGCTGTAGAGCCCTTACCAGTTTATGGCTATTAGTGCAGTATTTACTAGCTTTTCTAAAGGTTGTTACTATTATTATTATTATATTTGTAGCACTAAGGGTCAAACCCAGGGCCTCCAACATGCTAAGAAAGTGGTCTATCACTAAGCTGCACTCCAAGCCTCTTTTATAACTTTTACTTTTGAGACAGGGTCTTGCTAAATTGTATGGGCTGCCTCTGCCCCCAAACTTGAAATCATCCTGCCTCAGACTCCACTGTGCCTGGTTTCTAAAGGTTAATTAAAAATTAATTATCATACTTCCATTTCTCAAATATTTTTAATCATTCCTATTTATTTATATCTTTCCAAGTACCTTATTGACTTCTGTCAAATTTAACAGATATTGATGCAATGTTTTATTTTCTTTTGTTTTTAACATTCAAATGAATCATGTTATACAATGTAAATAATAAATGTAATCATGATAAAGAAAGTATGATCTCATCTTACTTTGATCTAATCTCTCTTTTCCTGAAGCACAGCAGTGATGGCTGCAATATTAAATGAGGAATACCAAGAAAGACACAGCGAGGCTTGGAAACAGTCCACGTTTTCTTGTGCCAGCTCCTGCATGGGATGCAGGCAGACCCAGCAGGCAGGTAGGTAGGTGCCTGCATGGGGCGGAGGAGACCAGAGCCATGTTGAGTGCTCAGAGGAAAGAATGGTGTGGGTCTGCTCTGCAAAGGAACTAAAAGAAACCCCACAGATTGCTGTCAGGGCTTACAACTAATTTATTGTTATTATTAGGTGCCATGGAGTCACAGCGACCTTATGCACAACATATGAAACATGATCGCAGTGCTTCTCTGCTGTTCATAGGGTTTTCAATGGTTGATTGTTTTTTGGGGAGTGGGTTGCCGAGTCCTTCTTCCAACCCTAGAGCACCTAGTGTTCCCAGGTGGTCTCCCATTCAAGTACTAACCAGGCCCGGTCCTGCTTAGCTTCCCAGATCTGACAGGATCAGATGCATACAACTGCAGGCTAAATAGATAATTGATGTTAGGTGCCATCGAGTCGGTATCCGACTCATAGCGACCCTGCGTACAGCACATATATGGCGAAACACTATTACCAGTGCTTCTCTGCTGTTCATAGGGTTTTCAATGGTGGATTGATTTCTGGGAGTGGGTTGCCGGGTCCTTCTCCCAAGCCTACAGTATCTGGTGTTCCCAAGCGCTCTCCCATCCAAGTACTAACCAGGCCTGACCTTGCTTAGCTTCTGCGATCTGATGGGATCAGATGCCACATGGCTACGGCTGCCGGCCCAAATAAATAATTAGGACAACTAAACTCATATGGGCTGGGATTTAACTCAGTTGGTAGAGCGCTGCTCTTCAGTCTCTGAGGTCCCAAGTTTGATTCCCAGCTCTGCAAAAGTGGGAGAAGGATGTGGCAATCCACTCCCGAGGCAATCCTGAGACAGCTATTGAAAACCCTCTGAGGGTCACTATGAGTCGGACATGACTCCACGGCACCTAACAACAACAACAACAAACTCATATGGACAAACTCAACATAAGGCAACACTGATTCCATGAGGGAGTAATATGAGTCGTGCGTGGCAAATGATGTCTTGCCTCATAGAGTTTATTTTCTTATGGTATATTTAAGAAACTCCAAGAGATAAATAGTGAAAGTACATCCATAAAGAAGATTAACAAACTACAAAATAAAAAAGCAGCAATGAAATAAGAAATGTATAAATCCAGTAGAAATCTTAGAAATAAGAACTATATCATTCAAGTAATAGGTTCAGGGAATAGCTGAATTCTAGAGTAGACATTGTCAAGAAGAGAATTGCTATTGCCAATATAATACTGAGAATTCTTCACCACATAGAACAAGGAGCTATAAAACTATGAATGATCAGTGAAAGTGATAAAGACTGAAGGAACTCAACATCTGAATGCTACAGGATAATAATAGTTTAAAAAGGTAAGATCACAATTCTCATATACAGAATGAACATATGTTAAAGATTAGATTTAACTCATTATTAGTGAGAGAATCTATAAAATGTCTCAACTGGTTTGAAGAAGTCAAGGAGAGACAAATTTATACTGAGTAAAGGAATATTGTAGTTAACTGACAAATGAATCATACAAAGCAGGCTTTTCTGCACAGGGTTGAAGGGCAAATGAATTGAGCCTCCCTGGACCCCAATTTTCATGTCCATGAACAAGGATTCTGTTGCATTGCGGTTGAGATTTAAAGCTCAGAATGTTGCAATCAGCTCAAGAACAATGAAGACTCAGCTCACAAGAGTATGCTCAAAGCCAGAGGCTGGCAAACCAAGGAACTGGCCAAATGCAGCCTGCTGCTGTTTTGGTTCATAAAGTTTCTTTGGAACACAGCCACATCTATTGTTTCTATGTGTTCATGGATGCTTCCAAATGCATGGGAGTGGTGAATTGTTGCAACAGAGACTGTAGGACCCACAAAGCCTGAAGCACTCACAAATTGGTCCCTACTAGAACAATTTGCTAACTCCTCCTGCTCTGAATAGCTTTCCCTTGAGGTACAACAGTTTCTTTATAAGAACAGTGATGTTCTAGAAGAAAAGGATGAATAAAATGATAAAGGAGCAATAGTTAAAGAGAAAATTGATTCTTTCTAGTATTAAAGAATGTGCATTCTTAAGCCAATAATTTACTTTGAGTAAATGCAGATACACAAAACAAGATTTACTCCAGACACACATAGAGAAACTAAAAAACATTAACAGAGGCAGGAAAATTAAGAAAAGGAAAAAAAAGCTAAGAGAAAGTAGAGGAAAAAATGTTAAATCATGGAGAATGGATTCTAAATTACAAGTACAATGGAAAATGTTTCACATGTATTGTCTGATCTGACAATTCTAGGAGCATGCACAAATTTTAACTCCTCGTTAGTACCAATGAAGAGCTAGTAAGAGGAAGAGCTAGTTAAAGTTTAAACTCAGGTCTAGAAACAGAGATTTGAGTACTCTATACTTTTTTGTTATAATGAAGGAACAGAACTTTTAAAAGCATGAGTAATACATGATCCTCAACTGCAATTTACAGCTTGATAAGTTAGCTAGCATACAGGGTTATGTCGAGACACAGCACATGGGAAGACTTTGACAGTGAGGAGCCTGAGCAGATCTAGGATTAGAAAAATGCCAGCACAGCTGGAGAATGGAAGGAGTGAGGGGTGGTGTAGGTGGGGCTGAAGATCAGGCCAGGCTTTGCAGCATGTGTGAAGGGTTTCATGCTATTCTATGAGCAATAAGAAGACATGGAAGTCTTAGAAACAACAAGAAAATGAGTGATGATCTTATTTACATTTTGAAAAGCCTCTTTGGGCTGCAATGTGAAGAATGGATTGGAGTCAGACCAGAATGGATGTGTGGAGACCTATTAGAAAGCTGCTCATATATAGCAGCCAAGATTATTATATGCCCAAAGAAAACTGCTAACAAAGTAATGACAAGAACTTATGATATTCAAACTGGATGTAGGGGAGTATAGGACATGGGTAAGATTATTTCCATATGTTGTTGTTAGGTGCCCTCGAGTTGATATCTGACTCATAGCCACCCTCTGTACAACAGGGGAAATACTATTGTCAGTGATTCTCTGATGTTCATAGGGTTTTCAATGGCAGACTGATTTTTGGGAGGGGGTCACCAGGTCCTTCTCCCAAGCCTACAGCTTCTGGTGTTCCCAGGCAGTCTCCCATCCAGGTACTAAGCAGGCCCGACCCTGCTTAGCTTCGAGATCTGACGGGATCAGATGCCACAGGGCTACAGCTGCAGATTTCCATATGGAATTTTGATATTTTTCCATGGCTTGTACTTTCATTTATATTCCTTAGTGGTGGGCTAGTTCCATTAGAAGATGGAATAAACTATTGTTGTGGGTGCCTGGATTCTCAAGGTGCTTGAACATGATGATGTCATTGGTTCTATTTTCATTTTTCGTACATGTGTGCTTTGGGCCTCTTGTCTCTATTTTAACACTTTTTACTTTGAATTATATTATTCGGATCATTCTCAATTTCCAGCTAAAGGGAATCAACCCTTTAAGACTGAAGACCTTGTCAAACTTACCTTTGCATCACACCTAAAAGTGCTGACCAAAAATAACCACTCAATACGAGTTGTTGAATAAATGAATGAGATTCAATTATGTGGAACAGATCATTTTCTTCTGCCAATTTTAGAAACTCTTTTCATTTACATATTTCTAGACTCATGCTAATTTCTAAGTACCTGAGGAATTAAAAGCCTTCTGTAACAACTTTATTGTTCATTTAAACCAATAATAATAATGTCTTTCACAGATACTATAGCCCACTATGGATATTTTGAATAACACAAATGTACTTGAATTGTGTTATCAATATAAAGTTAATACTTCCAAGGCAAATTTATAATGACTAACCCATAGTGTCTCATCCTGTAGTTATGTGTTGAAACCTGGCCTTGTTCCTTTCATATCCTTCCATGACTTTCTATTCATATGACCGATTCAAAACCTCTCTGAGCCTCAATTGCTTCATCTATAAAACAGAGATGATATTTATCTACACTGACCAAGTTTGTAAGGATTAATAAGTTATTATAAAGAATGCTTGCCATATAGTAGTTATAAAAGTATTAAATCTCCTTCTCTTAATTTTGTATTTCTACCTGATTTTATTGTTTTGCCCTCCATGTACCCATCTTGTGCTGGATTACCTCACTGGCTGTGCCTCCTTTTTAATTTTTTCACTTGCATTACTGAATCTCTTCCGATATTTGCTCAGTTTCCCTTTTCTGCATCGAGATAAAATGAAATCAGAAGGCTTCTAGCCCATGTATCATGAAAAATGTCCCAAAATGTATTCTTAAAGGAGAGAAATTCAAGTTTCCCTAATTTTTCTAACCTACCCACTGGTTACTTCTTTTTTGCATTGCATGAAAATCTGCAGATGGCATGAAACTCCCTCCTTTCTCTATCCTCTTATATTAGATGTGCTATTAGCCATGGAAACTGGGCAATACCAGCCTGGTGAGAAGCTGGAAACAATAAAGCCTTTGATTCCAGGAATTGCTTTGTAGGGTTGGCATTTCTGAATTTAGGATCCATAGATGCATTCACCATTCCCTCCTCATCTCTCCTTCTCCCCACTGGCTCTGGACCTTCTTTAATCATTCACTTTGCACAAGTGTCCATTCTCCCAGTGTAATTTTAATAAGCTATTAGTTTGAATCCTAGGTGAGGATTTCTTGCATTCAATTTCCCAGTAGCAATTCTGTGTGCCTTTGTTGCTTTCGATTGTCAGATGAAACACCTTTGAAGGTAAACATTTTAATAAAGAATGCCTTTAGCCTAGGTGGTGACAGCAGGTAGAAATGAATGCATTAGCAGCCCTTGCCTTTGATTGCAGGTCTCAGCCATTTCAAGTGGTACATTACCTAGCTTTGTTTTTAGAGTGTCATATTAAGGAGTTGGAGGGGCCCTCGCCCACTAAGTGAGAAGATGAACGTCTTTTTATTCTGAATTCTCCTGGATTTTTTTTTTCACTAGCATGGTCTCGTAGAGTTAGACACGATAGAGGAAAAGGAACACTTTGTACTTCTGGGTAAACAGAAACATGGGACCAAGACACCACCCAGTTTGCTAAATGAACCTGCAGGACTTCTCGCTTTTGTGTGTGTACAGATCACTCAGAGAACTTGTCAAAATGTTCCTTCTGATCCCGTGGGTCTGGTCTTCAGATTCTCCATGTCTAGCTGGTCTCTGAGGAGTTCCCCGTGATGTTGGTACTGCTGGCTTTCAGCCATGCTGCAGCTGTAGGACTTCACCCTGACTCCTTCCACTTACTGTGATTTCCACCATTCATCACACCCCTCAGGAGAGGCTGATAGGACAGACAACTGGAATTGGGAATTCCATTTGTTTCCTATGGCTGCCATATCACATCACCAAGCACTGGTTGGCTTATAGCAACAGACATTTATTGTTTGATATATAGTTCTAGAGGCCAGGTATTTGAAAAGACATGCCAGCATGGCTGTGTCCCATTGTGAGCATCTAAGGAGAATCCATTAGTTGCCTCTTCCAGGTTCTGGTGGCTACCCGCACCATTCTGACTCTGCCTGTCTTCACGTAGCTTCTCCTTCTCTCCACACCCCTTCTTTGTGTGTCTCTTTTAAGGATGGTTGTCATTGGATTTGGGGCCAGATTTTCCCAGATGATCTTATTTCCAGAGCTTCAACTTAACTGTATCAGAAGAGACCCCTTTTGGGAGGGCACTGCTCAACCAACTGGAGGAACCATATGGCTGTGTGACCTTCACAATGTCCCATTCAAGCCTGAGATCCTGGAACTCTAAGTAGAAAAATGATTAGTTTTAACAGCACTATTAATGTGGAGTGAGGATGGCATTGTTCCCTTACCTATGCATGCCCCAGGAATGTCTGCAGAGGAAGACGTCCTGTGAACATCTTTAGGGAGACTGGGGAGGACTAGATGGTATTAAGACAAGTATTCAGTTCAAGGAACAGGTGGAGAAGGAAGGTAAAATGAGAATAAAAGGTAAGACAACACTGTAGAAACTGAGCACATGGCTTTCATCATGTGTCAACCCAAGTCTCCTCTGACCCATCTCATTATGTAAGGCACCTGGATCATTCAGGGATATTTTCAAAATGGGGAATCTGATTTAGTAGATTGGGTGTGGCGGAGTCTGAGCTTCTGCCTGTCTACTGAGCTCTTCAGGTGATGTTCACACCACTCACCCACAGACCACACTGTGTGTAGCAAGGGCTTTGGCTATAGGTAAGACAAGTGTAAACACTGTGGATTGGATTGAGTGTGCACTGCCAGAGAGCAAAGGCTTCCTGTCTGTGAGAAATTGCACATGCTGTGAGTCTCCTTTCCAGCCTCATTTCAAAATTCAAGTCTGACTCTTCAAAAAAATCTGTATTTTTATATAAAGCTTCATATTTATTAGTTTTGGCAATTGAATCACAAAATTGCAAAATTGTAAAACAACCAGGTGGACCAAATATGTATGTGTGTATGTATACATACATAGAAGTTACATGTTTAGTCTCTGATGGGTGGGTTGTTTGTGGCCCATGTATAAACTGAGCAGATCTGTTTCTCCCTTTGTATGAAATGGTGACTATGAAAGGACTGGCAGTGATAAACTGAAGGAAAAAAGACCAGCAATTTAATGTTGAGTGTTAAACTGCATGCATTTTGTTTTACACAGCACTCTAAATGGGTAGCTGTTCGGAACACACCATGTCAAGAAGGAAATGAGACATTCCAAGGGCTATTAACTGCTCCACCAGAGATCCTGGAAGATCACTGCAGTGTTATTTAGTGTCGATGTTTATATAATTCTGGTGCAGAAGGGCAAATTTACCATGCTCAATGGGCCTCAAACTCACACTGGCTTACATGAGCAGGGCTTAATGACCCACTGACGGTAGACTGTGGTGTAACCTTATAAAACAAATGATGACAGGAAAGAGAACTGAGTCGAGTAGTTGATTTTTAATATATTATGCATCGAAAGAATTTGTTAGTGGAACTTGGAGTTACCATGGTTTTATTGGCTTGTTTGATAGTATGAAGTTAAACTGGTCATGGTAATTAACAATCCTCTGTCTCTCTGTAGTTGTAATCTGCTATGAGTTTAGATTAATGCACTCTGCTGTGGTGAATCCTCGGAACAATGCTAGATGCTCCATACATGATAAATAATACATGGCTCAGTGATAGAGCTTAGGTATCCTGAAGAAACTCTGCAATCTCTTTGCACATATAATCTTGATCTTGAGATGGCAAAATCCACAAACATTGATGTAAATGCAGCATCCAAGGGATATATAGTGAACAGCCACTGGAGGTGCAAGAAATAAAGCAACTATGTTTGTAACTCTCTGTACTAAAGTTACAGAGCTATGTCACCATATTTCACTGTAATGGAGTGAGGAGAATATGATTTAACAGGCAGAAGAACTAGCACCATAATACAGCCAGACATTTCATAATAGAGCTTTATTCTATAGTGCTGAGAGCCATTCAGAATATTCTTGAAAAACTCTGAAAAATATCCCACCCTCAACAAAGAATGTTTCAAAAGTGTTCCAGCCGAGTGATCTGTGGCTGAGTTGAGGCCTTTGTGAATTTTATACAGATGGTAGAGTGAAGGGTTAAAATATACAAAAGAGATTTTGACTTTTTAAAAAGTTTACAGTAGGCGGATTCCTAGATTTTTTTAACTAAGTAAAAAAGAAAAAAAAGAAAAGAAAAAAGAAAGATAAAGAATTTTTAGTAAACTTAATAAGCAGTCTATAAAGATTAATATAAAAAATACAAGTAGAAAAGGTGAGCCAGATCATCTGGGCTCTGTTTACCTGAGCAGCTTACTTGGGAGTTGAACCCAGGGCCTTGCATATATTTTGTAAGTGTTCTACCATTGGGCTGCTGCACCCTCAACCCATTTTTTAGATTTTTTATCTTGAGACAGCATCTCAATAAGTTACACAGGCTGCCTCTGACCTCAAACTCATGATCCTCCTGCCTCCACCTCCCAAGCCGCTGGGACTACAGGCATGTGCCCAGCTTGGTTGCCAATATTGAAGACCTGCTAACTCCATTTGATTGGTAGTAGTCTCCTGGAACCCCAAATTAGAGGGGATTCTGGGACTGATTGTGAGTCCACTGGAAAACGGTGCCATGATGGATTAGCAATGTCTGCGTTTGGCATGAGAACAGAATGTAGGTAACCTATGTATCACATATCACCATGGATGTTTTCTACGATACTTAAAGGAATTCTCTTACCTGAAAGTTCCTCTTAAAAGAAAATTCTAAGGTGCTGAACCCAGGGCCTCACATACATGTTATAATAACAGATTTCAACCAACAGCCTGAATAAGCCTAAAAGGAGAATCTTTCTCAAAGCCTGGCCCAGCCTGGCTAATGTCTTGATTTTTACCTTGTGAAATTCAAACCGAGGACCCAGCTGAGCCACTCTGTGCTAGGACTTCTGGCCCATAAAACTGTGAACAATGAGAAAGCTTTTGCCTTAAGCTGCTTAACTAGCAGCAATTTGTTAATGCACTCTCAAACACTTGAAACTGATATCTTAAGGTCTTGAAAACCAAAGGTCTTGTAATTGGGAAATAATGTCTGGTAGACAAACCTGAAATCTTAATGCCTTAACACAATGCATTTCATCACTCATGTCGTGGCCAAATGTGGACCAGTAGACTCCCTTGAATCACTCCCTTGAAAGGATGAATCCGCGGTCTCTAGCACTTGGAATTCCTAGTTGTTGCAGAAGAGAGGAGAGGGTGTGCTCAGTCATACAAAAACATTTAAGACCAGGCCTGTAATGGTGGACGTCACTTCCTCTAACATCTCATTGGCTGAAATCTAATCACATGACTCCAATCCAACTGCACAGAACACTGAGTAATTTAGTTTTTCTGTGTGCACAGGAAGAAATGGTGTGATTAGAGAGCATTATGTTGACCTTGCTGCAAATATATTATTTTCAGAGCATTCCATTACTAGGGAAGCATAGCTGGATTTGAATAGGGGAATAGCTTTTGCTCTGCTTTGTTGGAAGTCATTAATTTTCCTATCATTTTGATCATTTGCTCTTTGCTAATTCTTGAAAATGTCCCAGTGTATTCAGTGCCCTTTGCTGTGCCATCCGTGTTTGGTTTGCTACTGTGGTTCCTCAGAGCTTTGTTCTAGCTGAATAGCCCTCTTGATTTCTTTGTTCACAACTGCTCCATATTCACTTTTAAATATCAACATCCATGAGATTGGAGTTTCTAGTTTTTCCTTTAGCACCAAACATTACCAAAAAGTTACACTTCTGCAACAATTCTCCTTCTCTTCTCTCTACTTCCCTGCTTCTGATTCAGTTACCCAGGCTCTTTGTATCTGATCCTTTGTGCTTTTAGGCCTAGTCTGCAGGAATAGCAGGGGACCAATTTTTCTGATCCTGTCCTTCCCTGAGACAATAACTGAACAGATTTAGCAGGCTCATTGTCTAGTGTAGGGTTTCTCAATCTTAGCACTAATGTCATGCTGGGTTGACTAATTATTTGGTATGTGTGTGGGGGTTTGAGGGGGGACACTGTAGGGTATTTTGTAGCATCCCTGGAGTCTGCCAACTAGATACCAATCTGAGTCCTGTGTAATGACCACACAAATATCTCCAGGCATTGCCAAATGTTTCCTGGGGGACCTAGCCCCCACAATTGAGAGCTGTTGGGCTGGTGTAAAGATTCTAGGCCAGTTGGGTTTATTTTACTTATTTGTGAGTCATGGCTTTGAGTATCTCACTGTTCCCCCAAATGAGCCCACACAAAGCAAAGAATTTTCTAACACAGATCAACTTCATGATGATGGCAAAATGTCTGTACTCTATAAGAGTTGGTCCTACATGCAGTGAGCAGATTGGGACCCGATGAGTCTTTTTTCTGACTTTGACAAACCTAGTTAAACAGGCCTGTTCAGTGAGGAGGATCTGTAGCTGTTAGCGATCACTTCCGAATCTGCCACACTCACAGCCAAAAAGAAGTAGAGCAAATAAAGCCTGATCCTGCCCCAGGCCTGAGTCCAGAGAGGCTGCTGTGACATTACCCTGTGTCTGCCTCTCTTTGAGCATGTGGTTCTTGCACCCCTCGGTATACAAGATGATCTCAGGGGGAACACATGTGAATCCTTAAATTTCATTAGTTACATGTTTGCTTTAGTTGTGTATGGTGAAGGACACAACTAACACCCTGCACTCATAATGTATGTCCTCTTTAAAATAATTATGTGTAGAAAAGTGAGCTAATTGCATGAAAATATTGAAACAGAGTACACACACACACACACACACACACACACACACACACACACACCAGTTTTCTATTGCTAGTGTAATGCATTACCACAAATTTCGTAGCTTAAAATGATGCAAATTTATTACCCTTCCATAGCAGGAGTGAGAAGTCTAAAATAAGTGTTAGGAGCTAAAAACAAAGTATTGATAGAGCTACCTTCCTCCTAGGGATTCTGGGTACATCAATTTCCTGCCTTTTCCAGTTTCTACAGGCAGTCCGTATCTACATTTCTACCCCCCGGCATTAGATCTTATTAGATCTTGGAAGCTAAGCAGGGTAAGGATGGGTTAGTACTTGGACAGGAGACCACCCAGGAATACCGGGTGCTATAGGCTAGGGGGAAGAACCAGGCAGCTCACTCCCAAAACAAATAGCCATCGAAGTCCCCATGAATAGCTGAGAAGCACTGACATGGGGCTGGGCATGGCACTGTGTTGGGAAATGTTTCATTTGTTGTACACAGTCTCACTATGAGTCAGACCCGACTCAATGGCACCTAACAACAACAGACTGCCATATTCCTTGCCTGATAGCCTCCTCCTGCATCTTTAAGCCATTGCCTCAATCATCCTATCTCCTTTTTCTGTTTTTCTCTAGGAATCTTGGAGCTCCACGATCTCTGGCTTGAGTGTGGCTACTGTGTGGGACTATGTTGGTACATGCATCTTGCTCTCCCTTTTCCTTTGTTGTTGTTAGTTGCCATCAAGTCAGGTCTGATTCACAGAAACCCTATGTATAACAGAATGAAACAGCCCCCGACACTGTGCCATGCCCAGGACTATGTCAGTGCTTCTCTGCTATTCATTGGGCTTTCAATGGCTGATTGTTTTGAAATTGTTTTCCGGAGTCAGCCAGGTCCTTCTCCCATTTTTGTGGTGCTGAAGATTGAACCCAGGGCCTTAGACTACACAGAGCAAGCACTCTACCAACTGAACTAAACACCAACCACTTTTCCTTAGTGTCCTTCCCCATTTCTAAATGTTCCTCTGTACATTCCCAGGAGGTCCTTAAATCCTTGATTAGCACTTTTTAAAATTTATATAATGCTATATGTTATTTGAGATGCCTCAGGTACAAGAAACAATACTTAATATATTTCTGTAAATTAAATTAAACCGAAATTTCAGCTTCTGCTCTTCAGAGTGTTGAGAAATTCAATCTCTGAAATGCTTGGGTGCAGGAATGGAGGCTTTAACTTCGAATTAATTCATCAGAACTTTAAGTATCTGCATTCTCTCTCTCTCTCGCTCTCTCTCTCTCTCTCTCTCTCTCTTTCTCCCCTCCCCCTCTCTCTTGCTTTCTTTTTTTCCTTCTTCTACCTGTCCACTCCCTTTCTATTTTTTTTTCTCCTAACTTTTTGAGCTTCATACTAATAAAGGTTTTGGAAAGTGCATGTTTTACAACTGGTTAATTTATGGTCTGAGTTGTGTGCAGGCTAACAGTCAAAGGACTCTGACTTTTTTATGAATCCAGCTTATAAAAAGAATTGGAGGGTACTCCTGACAAAGTGTGATGGTCAGTTAATTTCTCTCCATGTATTATGATGCACTGGAGATAACCCTTATGAATTTAATTTGGTGACCTTTTGCAGCTGTCAGGTCTCAATAATTTTTACTTGTTTTGATATTTTCCAAAATTGCTGAGGACATTGCAACATAAAGAGCTGGTGAATATGCATAAACCCAGCTTCTTGAGCAGTGATTTGTGCAGGTGAAGGGAAATGGAAGGAAGGTCGAGTCCTATGCCCCTCGTAGGGATTATAATCTTGGGAGACAAAGTATAGTTTGGAAATAAACAGTGCTTTGTCCCTTTGCTTTGATTCATATTTAATCATAGTGACTAATTATTCTGAAGATTACAAAATCTTTAAAAGTAAAGTGTGTAATATTTTCTTCTGTATACCAAAGAGGAACATGGGTTTATAAAAGAATTGAGAATCTCTGTTCTTAATAGTGATCTTTGATCCCAATAGTAGGCATGGATCAAGCCCTCAAAGCTCAAGAGAAAGCATCCAAAATGGGAGAACCATCTTCAAGTATTCTTTATGCTTTCTTTGGTTTTCCCTGCCCCATGTGAAGGATTTCATGTTGCGAAACATATTGAATTTCTTTGTTATAAAAATTGATGTAGAAATTAGTATGAAGAAGGCAACAAAAACATTACATTTTTATTGCACTCTAAATATTTTACAATTTTTTTATATTCTTGTAGAATGGCTCCATAGATCATTTTATAAAAATGACTTTCCCAGCAAATTTCAAGTCAAGATGGGAAAGTGACTTATGTTCAAAGTGATCATTTGTATCTACACTACTGTACTATGTTAAACAGCCCTAATAAAAATGTTATTACTTTTTCATACTAATAAATGTTGTCTTTACCTGAGTAAGACATTAAAAAGAAATGAAACCAAAGAATGCCTGCCCTGGGATGAGAATATTATTTTCCTTCAAATAGTGCCTTCTTGTTTTCATGCTTAAGACATTGCATATTACTCCAAACCAGTTGTCACATTTTCCTGAATAATAATCATCTTAAATTTCCTCAACATTTTGCCCAAAAGATCAAGCAAAACCACTCTTTCTTCCCTCTTAGTGTAAATCATTTTAGAAAAGTTCAGGAAGCTGAGTGTGTTCCTTGTTGGAATCTGTGTTCCAAGTGGAAATTGATGTACTTAGATCTCCAACATTCAAATTGTCTTGGAGGAAGCTCCTACCTACCAAAATCCCCATTTTGTAGATCACCTGCAGCATTGTTGGAGTGGCTGCCACTTTATCCTACAAGGAAAGTGGGTGATTATGGTCATGCAATCAGGAACATCTAACTGAGGCCGATGGAGAGGAACAAAATAGATGTACTAGGCTGGAGCCAGCTTCCTCTTACTTTTTCCTTTGGCTCTCCTTGTCTTTTAGTTTTTCTTTTTCTTTTCTCATTTTCCTACTTCCATTATCACCTTATGGGAGGACCGATGTTGGCCAGCCAACATATTGACAGGTTTCCAAACATCATTCTCAGAAATAACCATTGTGATGTTTGGTGATTAGCTATTAAGGAAGCATTAAAAAACACCTGACTTCTCAACCACAAATTCTGGCTCAAAATGAAAATGGGGGCCCAACTCTAAACAGGACAAATATACACCCAAGTTTCCCTACTCATAAAACCTCCTCCTGCTTTAGTGGAGATTGGCCTAGTCTACCAGGCTCCTTGAAATTCAGTAGCAGAGTAAGTCTTGTGGCATCTATTTGACTCATTTAAATTCATTTTTGATATTCATCATCTCTCCTTTCCATGCCCTGATCTCAGTTTATAGATTTGCAATCTGTTATTCTTTAATTTCTACATGAGTTTAGAAGTAAATACAAAAATAAAACAAAATGGCATCTTTCCTCAAGTATAATTTAGTTCAACCTATTGATTTGCTTACTTATTTAAAAATTTATTCATCAGTGTCATATTTCATTTTTTGTTTTGATAAATTTATTTACATTGTAGGCTTAGATGCCTCTTTTCCATGCTATCTCCTACTTCAGCTCACAAATAATCTTTAACATATGTGTCTCTCATATTTTGATTACTTCACTGTTAACAATTTTTTTGTAAAAAATAAAGTGGGATCAGCATGTACTAGTCCATTATGAAGAAGTTAAAACCTATTTTAGAGCTCATTTAAACCCATATCACTTCAGATGTTGCATCAAGTTTTGCCATTTATAGCTATGATTTTTTATGTCACACTTCTTTCTTCCTATCAAAATTTTAGCTCCCAAGGAAAGAGATCATTGTATTCATCTTTGCATCTTTAGCGTTTAGGCATTTTGTTAAATGGATAAAAAAAAGTAATATCTAAAATTAGTATGAGAAATTTCTTACACAATGATCAATGTTAATATCCCTGAATCTTGAGAGAATGTTTATTTTGATTTTCTTATGTTAATTAATTTACTTTCCAATAAACTCATGAGGTAGCATCTATAATTATTCCCATATACTGATGGATAAGTCACAGCTAATAAGTGGGAGAGCCTGTAGCCATAGCACCGTACCACTGTGGTGTCCTATCTCATCAGACCTCGGAAACTAAGCACTTGGATAGGAGACCGCCTGGGAACACCAAGTGCTATAGGTGTGGGAGAAGGACCTGGAAGGCAACCCACTGCCAAAAATCAAGCCAACATTGAAAACTCTATGAATAGCAGAGAAGCACTGACAATAGTGTTTCCCTTGTTGTATGTAGGGTCGCTACAAGTTCGTATACCAACTCGACAGCACCTAACAATGACAACAAGTCAGAGATAGGACTGGTTTGGACCTTATCTTCGAAACTCTATTCTTTCTTTAAAAAGCTGGAAATGGTTCTTTCCATTGGCAGCAAGCTCTGACTCAGTGGTGTCACATAACCAGGGAGATAGTCATCCAGGCTATTCATGTAAAGATCCAAGTACTTGACATTTCTGCCCCTTTTAGAAGCTCGGAAGCAGAGGAAATACATGCAAACTATATATATATATATATATATATATATATATATATATATAGTCATATCTATCTATCTATCTCTATCTATCTATCTATCTATCTATCTATCTATCTATCTATCTATATCCACCTTGAATATCCAGTGCTTTAGCATAAAGTCCTTAAAATGTACATGAGTTGCTTGTCCCTCCAAAAGTTTCCAGGTGGTCTGAGGTCAGGAGACACAATGAATCAGTATTAAGTCTTTAAGATTGGTGACTTTTCTCCACGTGCATTCCTGCATGCCTGTGAAAAGGTGAGGCTTTCCACCCTGTGGTGTTCTCCTTTAACTCCTCTTAGTTATGGACGTTGGAACTGACCTAGCAACCTATATAGCATTGAAACTTAAATAGCATTGCAGTGGAAATCCAGAGAAGTCCAAGGATGAGAGACTTCATTAGGATGCTATACTTTGGCTAAGGGTTCCCCAAACAGCCATGTATTAAAGATTTGGTCCTTAGTAGGAGACAATTGGGAAGTGAGGCCCAGTGGGAAGTCTTAGTTCATTTAGTCTCTGCCCTTGAAGGGGATTTGGGGACCTCAGCCCCTTCCTCTTTATCTCTTTTGTTTCTTCATAATGAGGTGAGCAGTCTGCTCCACCAGCTGCCCTTGCTGTGATGTGCTGCCCTGGCCCAGGCCCAAAGCAGAAAGGTTAATGGATCATGGACTCCAACCTCCCAAACCATAAACTCAAATAGCCCTATTGTGTCTGAAGCTTATCACCTCAGGAATTCTGCTATAGTGATGGAAACATGACTAACACATAAGAGGTGGTCACCCAAATGTATGCCCTCAGTCATCTCTTCATTCTGCAATCACATAGTCAGTGACTGCTGCATACCTTGTACTCTTCTAGTACTGAGGATATAGCAATGAACAAAACAAAACCTGGACTTTCATCACTCACATTGCAATGCAGAGACACACAAACTAGTACCAAGCAGTGTCTGACATAGAGTGACGTGCCTTTCTGGCTCTTAGTAGCAAGACATCTATGACTATGAATTGGTCTGTGACCCTGACCACCACCAAAGCTGAGAGTGCAATGGTATCCCTATTCATGTCTATTGGAGAAATGCAAACTCTTAGTTCCCAAGAACTATATACGAAACCATTTTCCAATTTCACTGTGGTTTTAAAAACCAAAACGGTCTGCCAATTGTACACAATGCCTTCTCTAGGACATTTTCTAGAATATTATTTAAAACCAGAATTGTTGTTGTTAGATGCTGTTGAGTCAATGTCCAACTCATAGTGACCCTGGGTACAACAGATGAAACACTATTGTCAGTACTTCTCTGCTATTCATAAGGTTTTTAATGGTGGCTTGATTTTTGGGAGTAGGTTGCTGGGTCCTTCTCCTAAGCCTACCTGGTGTTCCTATGCAGTCTCCCATCCAGGTACTAACCAGGCCTGACCCTACTTAGCTTGCAAGATCTGATGCCACAGTGCTACAGCTATAGGCAAAATGGGAATATCATGCATTAATTCATTTTAGTTTTTCCCTTCTCTATCTAGCAACAGATCTGGCTCAGGGTAGCATAAGTAAAGAAGTTCTGGTAAGATGGATTAAGATCAATTTAAATTTGGGCTTAAGTTCTCTAGGCCAACAGTGTTTAATGAAGGGAGACTAGACACAGATGCTAGACAGATATTTGCTGATTTTTAAACTTTTTTAAAATTAATTTTTATTTTACTTATTTTATGTTTTTTTTTTTTCAGTACTGAGAATTAAATCCAGGGCCTTGAACATGCTAGGCAGGTGGTTTACCACTGAGCTATACTCTCAGCCCTTTTTAATTTTATTTTGAGACAGGATCTCAATAAGTTTCCCGGCTGGCCTAGAACTCACTGTGTAGCCCAGGCTGACTTTGAACTTGGGTTCCTACCTCAGCCTCCTGTGTGATGGGATTACACATGTCTAGTATTTGTTGAATTTTATCAATTGAAAGCTACCCCTCCCCAAAGAAAAGATGAGGGTAATACCAGCCACAGAAACGTGCTAGTCTCTAAAACCTCAGTGTGGAAAACAGGCAAACTAAACCAGGAGGATCCTTAATCAAGACCCCTGGCATCATTTGTAACACACAAGATATGTCAAAATGTTTTCTTTTCAATTTTTTTTCCTGAAGTGATGAATGCATTTTTTCTTACAAAATATAACGTTCAAAATCATTAAATGTTTTAAACGGCAGTGCAGAATAGAAAAATAGCCGAGGTCCGTAGGCACAAACGATTTTCAATTTTATACAGAGAAGTCTTTCACATCTGACATCTAGAAAATGAATGATTCCAAATAGCACATAGAATTGTGCTGTAGGGCTGCTTGAAACCCCTTGGAACTTGTAACCAATCCAAACATTTTTATCAGCTCTATAACAGTACACAAGTCAATAATAAAGGGGTGAGTCAGTGGCCAATCCTAATCTAAATGACATTGCCCTTAAAAATAAACAGCCCAATCAAAGTGACATTGATGCTACTTTGAAACAATAAATATTAGCTCTGTCACTGCTGAACTACTTTGAAGTGCCACATACTCTCTGCCTGTCACCTCAGAGAACCTCTAAGAAAGGGGAGAAAAACCTCAACAGACTGATTATTGGTATCAAGTGGCATGGAACCTCAAACTGGGCTTCACTTGCAATTTTGTAGATGCCCATCATGGATGGAATGAAGTGTGGTATTCCGAACGGGAAGAGGATTTTTCATTTCTCCACCACATCACTTTGATTCTTTTGGCTTATGTATTTAGGGGATGACACATATCCTGAAATAGAATATCTTGCTTATTTCTACACCTCGTTACATTCTCCTTTAATCTCAACCTCCAAGTTTGAGAGGAAAACATTTTCTCTTTTCCTAAGTCAGTAAAATCAATTACAAATGCATGAATGATGTTAAACCTTAGAGTCATTGAAGTGACTAAATTAGTTTACTAATAAGAATTAAATTAAGGCTAAACATACATGATTAAAAATGAAATAAGAACATTCATATACCATATACTCTCAAATCTAATCCACATCTGACTCTAACCCACAGTCAGGTTTTGGTAATTCCTTAAGTGGAAAAATGTTTACAGTTCTATTCTACTCCTGTCCTTCCACTGTTCCTTGTCCATAAGGTGGCCGAATAAATATGATAGGGATGGGGGTATTGGGGGTGTGTCTCAGTGATAGAGCACCGGCCTAGCACGCATGAGGTCCTGGGTTCAATCTCCCAGTACTGCAAAAAATAAAACAAAACAAACAAACAAACAAACAAAAAACTCCACCAAACTTCTACAGTCTTAGACCATAGCTGTTCCAGAGTTTTCTAGGTTTGTTTTTAAGAATTATAAAGGAAGTAATTAAAGGGGAAATTATATTCCCCTATTCCTAAATCATAATGGAAAAATATTCACTGCAATTTAAAAATACTAATTTCAGTTTACATTCTTTCATCTATGTTACCCTAAAAGTTTTTCATCATTATTCAGTCATTCATTTATTTATTTTCTTCTTTATTCTGGATAGTATTTTCATTACTAGGGATGGAGAACTGTCTAAATACATTGTGTGTTTTATTGTTAGGATTTAGCAGGGAGGAAAAAACATAAGTACCTGGTTATAGAATCAGGCAACAGCAAATAAATTCTTAAAAGAACATAAGCAGCCACATACATTGTTGAAGGAAAAGCAACTGATTGTGCTAGTTATCTGGTAGTGGAAAAGAACAACAGCAGCAGAAGCAATTTCCTATGGTAGTCTGTGCCAGTGTAGAAATGGCCTCCATTGTGTTGCAACTGTCTGCAGGTAGTTATCACCTGCAGAGCTGATATTCAATTTCTCTGACCCTGTTGCTTTGTTAAAAACAAAATCTAACCCAGACAAAGTATCTACTTGATTTTGAAGCTTGAATCTTCCAAATTCTTTAGAGCCTAGAGTCATCAGTGAAAGGCACAGCAACATGCATTTCACAAATAAGCACAGTTATTAATCAACAGAGGACCTGGTGACGATGTGGCATCGTGGAGAAATCTGAAAGCCATGCTAGATGTTGGTTTGTGTTTGCCTGGTAGGAAGACATCACGATCCTGCCTGATACACTTCCTCCTCCTCCATGGACACTGACTCAATGCATTTGTTGTGGGATGGATCTTGTCAGAAACTTGTTATAAATCTATTTTGATAACTATTTTATTTTATAGGGCAAGAAGAAAAAACATGCATTGACTTAAGATTAATTCTCATGCATATTAAGATTGAATAAAATTAATAGATAGTAATGTTTAGCTCAGATGGTACAGTGTTCGCTCTGCACACTCTGAGTTCCTAGGTTCTATCTTCTGCACCACAAAAATGGGAGAAGGACCTGGCAGCCCACTCCCGAAACAATCCCAAAACAATCAGCCATTGAAAACACTATGAATAACAGAGAAGCACTGACATAGTACTGGGCATGGCACAGTGTTAAGAAGTGTTTTGTCTCTTGTACATAGGGTTGCTATGAATGGGACCTGACTTGATGGCATCTAACAACAACAATGTATACATGTTGACATTTGCCTTTTCCCCAAGTTATCCTTATCACTTGGTATTTTCTCTCTGTACTGTTATCAAGCAACATAGTCTCTATTTAAACAAAGTACTTAAACAAGATTTGATTTTTAGCTATTCTTAGAAAAAATAATGTTCACTATGTCTAGCATCAGAGTGCATAAAAATGTAGTTTGCTACCCCAGATGGAGTAAAGAGCCCCGGGCCATGCAGCAGGCAAGCTAACATTTAATATTAATGTAGAGCACAGAGTCACAGGTGATGGCCTGAGTGGATCCTCTGAATTCAGTTTGTCACAGCATTCCCGAGGCCTCTGAACTATTCTCCATATGGCTCACCATTGAAAACAGGAGAGGTTCCCCTGCTTCAAACCAGTAATGTCCTTACATATGAAGCTTTTCCAATGATAATACTTACTCCCAATTCCAAATGGCTAAGTTTTAAATGGTATGTTTATTTTGGAAAATAAAATAAAAAGCAGTATTTGTCTAGGAGAGTTAGCTAGGGGAAAGTGGTGGATGCAAAGTGGACAAAAGAAGGTCTTAGCTCCTCAGTCAAATGGCAAATGCTCTTCAGAGACTGCAAATGTTATACAAAACTACTTGCAGACCACATGGCATGAAAGGTTTGTTTGTAATGGCTTTGTTGTTGTTGTTGTTAGGTGCTATTGAGTCGTCCAACTCATAGCAACTCTTGTAGGGTTTTCAATGGCTAATTGTTTTGGGACTGCCTCAGGTATGGATTGTCATGTCTTTCTCCCATGCAATGGCTTTAGACTATGTCTAATCAGCATGAAACCCCACCCTCCCTCAGGCCAGCCCTTGTGGAACTAAACTCTGGGAATCAGATCACTTGCAAAATGCAATCTCACTGTAATATAAGCACACATAATTTACAGTTAATTTATTGAAGGAAACAAGCAAACTTTAAGGTCAGGAAGGGCAGTTAAGATGATGACAGAGTCAATGTTTGCAGTTCTATTTTTCTAAACCTCATTACAGTCAATTTTCTTTTGGGTGAATGCTAAGTTGGTGAAAAGTTTGGGCTTTAGCACAATGGTGTTAGCAATGAACAATAGAGGATGTATGTTAATTAAACATATCCTCTTGCAGATCTTATTATTTGCTCTCACATAAGCCAATGCAGTAGTAGTATTTTCCTCCTTAAAAGATGGTAAAATCTTAATTGCAAATACTATTGACATAGTAAGAATTGCCATGATTGTTTAACAAGTAAAACAGTAAAACAGTAGAACTCCTTTAATGCCCTGGGTATGTTTAAGACACTTATGGTTACTAAGTGCTTGGTATCCATTTCTCTCCTCAGTCCCCACTTTCTATGGGGTAACTTAGGGTGCAGTTACTTTGGGGGAATTATTGGTGAAATTTGCAGTCTTTGTTGCCAATCTTTTGAACTTCCTTAGCCAAATGGGATCCCATGACCCATGTTCAGACCCTTAGACAGTCTACCTATTAATATTGAGTTTGGAAAGGACCCTAGCAAGGGTAGAGAGGACAAATTATGGGACTAATCCCTTTCAGTAGCTCAGGCCCAGCCATGATGCTTGGTTAATACCTGCTGCTTGGACACTGCTTGGTGCTCCAATCTGTATCCCTTTCAGACTAAATTCTTCAGCTATTCCAGTTTAACCATGTCCTTCAATTATAATGCTATGAATAAATTCACAGTTCTATGATGCAGACAGCAATGGGCACTTCAGTTCAAATAGCACCCCTTCCAAGGAGCCATCCTTGAGTGCCCCCTCAACGTAGTGACTCTGTATTTTAATACCCACCTGTAATAGCCTTCCTAGAAGTTCTTACCACCCGAAGGCATCTTGTTGCTTAAGAGTCTTCACAGTATGAGGTCTGATCAAAATATATGTTGAACACTTAAATTTAAAAACAAATATCAATGTCGGGAACAGTGGTACATTCCCATAATCCAAGTGACTGTGGAGGCAGAGGCAGAAAGATCACAAGTTTGAGCCCAAAGGCAGCCTGCATAACTTAGGGAGACCTTGTCTGAAGATAAAAATTAAAAAGGCCCTGGGGGTGCAGCTCAGTAGTGGCAGGCTTGTAAAGTGCACGTGAAGTCTTGGGTTTAGCACCATAGTGCCACAAAGAAATAAAAATTAAAAATAAATTTAAAAAGTTATAGAAAAAGATGCATTGCCACTAACTGCTCTCCAAATATTCCTCCTGGCCTTGAGCACACTCATCTCATCCACTCTTTCCACTTTCTGACGCGGTTCTGGAAGTCCTCTTGAATGAGTATCTTTAGTTGCACTGTTGTGGCTGCTTCAGTGTCCTGAATTGATTCAGAACCTTTATCTTTTCTGTTCACTTTGACTTTAGGGAAGAGCCAGAAGTTGTGCAGTGTGAGATCCAGTGAATCAAGTAGATGAGGATACATCATAATATTTTTATTTGATAGAATTTTTTTTTTTTTTTTTTTTTTTTTGTGGTACTCGGGGTTGAACCCAGGGCCTCCCGCCTGCATGCTTTGCAAGTGCTGGACCACTGAGCTGTGCTCCCAGCCCCCCTTTTTTTTTTTTTTAGTTTTTGAGACAGGGTCTCGCTAAGTTATGCAGACTGCCTCTGGTCTCAAACTTGGGATCCTCCCGCCTCTGCCTCCCGAGCCGCTGGGATTATAGGCATGTGCCACCATGCCCCGCCTATTTGATGGAATTTTTGATTCCAGATGCAATGTATGAAACTGAGCTTTGTCATGATGGAGATTGAAATTACAGACACTCACGAAAAGAGGACTTCCAGAACTGCTTCAGAAAGTAGCAAGAATGATAGCCTAAGTGCATTTGAACCCAGGGGAGCATTTTGAGAGGGATTCATGGTAAAGTGTCTTTTACTGTAATAAATTTTTCTAAATTTAAGCATTATGTACATATATATATACACATACATATGTACATATATATACATATATGTATGTACCTATATATGTATATATACATATATGTACATATACATACATGTACATATATATGTATATATACTTTATTTGCTCTCACATATACATATATATGTGTATACATATATACATATATATGTACACATATATGTACATATATATGTATGTGTGTATATATATATATCACACCTCATATGTTTGAGCAATTTGACCTCATGGTATTCCTGCCAACCACAGCAGAACAGGAGGTGAGGAATGCTCCCTACATCCCCAGGAGCAGAAATAACTTGGTTTAAGGACAGCTAGACAGCATGAAGAGCCTCACAGGCAAGAACTGTAAAGTGCAGTGAGGCTCCATAGATAAGTACATGAAGATAAGAGGGGAAGGAGGGTGTCTGTGGACATCAAGGTGAAAACAATACAGAAATGTGCAAGTGTAGATTGGTGCCTTGCCCTCCAACTACTTCTTCAGTATTAGGCTCTCCTCCCTGTGGAAATAAGACAGACACACTCAGAGGAAAAGCTGTCTTGCATGTTTGAGCTTGAGGACTGAGATTTGTGCCTGATAAACATATTCATGTTCCACAAACAATACAGAAATAAAAGGTGTAAAATGAGTCTTTCCGAACCCTATTCCCAAAAGATAACCAGTAGAAACCATTCCTAAAACTGTGAATTACAGAGATATTGATATAGGATATACTTAGAGACAGAGTCATATCCTCAGAACTGTAAGAGCCACAAATGTGTGAACATGATATATACTATTCAGTATCAAATATTAGAGATTGTTGTTGTTAGGTGCTATTGAATTGGGTCCAATTCATAGTGACCCTGTGTAGAACAGACTGAAACACACCCTGATTCTATGCCAGACACACAATCTTTCTTATGTTTAACCCCATTGTTGCAGACACTGTGTCAATCCATCTAGTTGACAGTTTTCCTTTTTTTCATTGACCTGCCACTCTCCCAAACATGATGTCCTTCTCCAGGGATTGGTTCCTCTTGACAACATGTCCAAAATATTACGATGCAGTCTAGCCATCCTTGCTTCCAAAGGAGCACTTTGGCTGCACTTCTAGGACAGATCTGTTGGTTCTTTTGGCAGCCCATGGTATATTCAATATTTGTCTCAAGAACCATAATTCAAAAACATCAATTCTTCTCCTATCTCCCTTATTCAACATCCAGCTTTCACAACCATATGATGCAACTGAAAATACCATGGCATGAGTCAGGCACACCTTCATCATCAATGTGACATCTTTACTTTTCAATACTTTAAAGAGATCTTTTGCAACAGCTTTACCCAATGCAATGCATTTGATTTCTTGACTGCTGCTTCCCTGGGTGTTGATTATAGAACTAAGTAAAGAAAAATCTTGAACAACCTCAATCTTTTCTCCATTTGTTATAAAGTTGCATACTGACCCACTTGCAAGGGTTTTTGTTGATGTTGAGGCACAATTCACGTTGTAGGCTGTGTTCTTTCATGTTCATCAGTAAATGTTTCAAATCCTCTTCACTTTCAGCAAGCAGAATTGTGTCATCTGAATAACACAGGTTGCTAATGAGTCTTATTCCAATATTGATGCTGCGTTCATCTTCATAAAGTCCAGCTTTTCGGATTATTTGCTCAGAATAGAAATGGAATAGGTATGGTGAAAGGAGACACCACTGACACACACTTTTCTCAACTTTACACCAGGCAGCATTTCCTCATTCTGTTCAAATGACTGCCTCCTGGTCCATGTACAGATTCCTCATAAGTATGATTAAGTGCACTGATATTCCCATTCTTCACAGTCTTTGCATAATTGATAAAACATAGATTGATATCTTTCTGATATTCTCTGCTTTCAGCTAATATCCATCTGACATCAGTAATGATGTCCCTGTTTCTATGCCTTCTTCTGAATGTGGCTTGATTTTCCAGCAATTCCCTGTGTGTATACTATTGCAGTTGCTTTTGAATAATCTTTAGCAAAATTTTGCTTGCATGTAATATTGATATCATTCAATAATTTCCACATTCAGTTTGATCACCTTTCTTGGGAATAGGCACAAATATGGATTTCTTGCAGTCAGTTGGCCAGGTAGCTGTTTTCAAAATCTCTTAACATAAGCAAGTGAGCACCTCCAGTGCTGCATCTGTTTGTTGAAATTTCTCTATTGGTATTCCGTCAATTCCTAGAGCATGGTGTCTCTCCAGTTCCTTCAAGGTAGCTTCCACTTCTTCCTTCAATACCATTTGTTCCTGATCATATGCAACCTCTTGAAATTGTTGCTCTTCCCCCAATTCCTTTTGATATAATGACTCTGTGTTATGACTCCTTCCATCTTCTTTTGATGTTTTCTGCATCATTTAATATTTTTTCTGTATATCCGTCACTATTGCCACTCAATGCTTGAATTTTTTCTTCAGTTCCTTAAGCTTGGGTAAAACAGGGTGTTTCTTCCCTTTTGGTTTTCTGTCTCCAGCTCTTTTTACATGTCATAATTTTTGATTTTTGTCTTCTTGAGCTGCCCTTTGAAATCTGTTAAATTCTTTAACTTCATCATGTCTTCCTTTTACTTTAGTTGTTTGATGTTCAAGAATAACTTTCAGAGTCTCTTTTGACATGTAATTTGATCTTTTTCTTTTTTTCCTGTCTTTCTAATAACCTTTTGCTTTCCTCATGAATGAAGTGATATCTTTGATGTCATGCCACTAAATCATCTTGTCTTTGATCATTAGTGTATAAAGCATCAAACCTGCTTTTGAAATGGTCTCTGAATTCAGGTGGGATATACTCAAGGTAATACCCTGGCTCTCATATACTTGTTCTAATTTTCTTTGGTTTCAGTTTGAACCTGCGTAGGAGCAGTTGATGATCTGATCCACAATCAGCACCTTGTCTTGTTCTGAATTTGGATGTTGAGCTTTCCCATTGTCTCTTTCAACAAACGCAGTCAATTTGGTTCCTGTATGTTCCATCTGGTGTCTTCCAATTGTAATTAGAAGACTCTTAGCAAATGACTGTGTTTAAAACTCCCTAATAAATTTTTCTCTAATATCTTTTGTTGTGAAGAACCAGAAAAATGCTTTACTGATATTTTCTTTCCTTTCAAAATCTGTCAGCTGAAATAATCTAAACATCAGGTGCACTTTGAGAAATATACATTTCTTTTAATGGTAAAATGCCATATATTTAAAAGTTTACTGTATCCTTTCAGAGAGTCTGTGACTGCCAGGCAAAATTTCTGAGAGTATTACAGGTAATAATGCAATTATCCCAGCATTTATTTGGCTGGGAATTTTAGTCTATCATTCATGTTATTTTGCTCATGACCAAATGCAATTGACTTCATCTTTCAAGGTTGAAATAAAAAAATCAACAGACTTGTTTTATTGAGTTAGAGCTACATTTTAGAGTTAGGGCTATGACTCTACCTATACTCAGTTGGTTTGGGTATATTACAAAAAGCAACACATAACAAAGTGTGTAAGTTTTCACATGTATACATACAAATAAATGTTCTATTTTTATTAAGTATGTGTTTATATGGATATATAATAGTAATAACTACCTATATAACATTCTAAAATCCATTTCTACCCTGTATGATGGCCATAAAATTAATTTATATTATGATAATTGATCAAAGCTTGGTGCAGTGGCACATGTCTATAATCTCAGTGACTTGGGAGGTAGACACAGGAGGATTGGAAGTTCAAAGCCAGACTTTATCTCAAAGTAAAAATTTAATTAAGTAAAAAAGAAAATGTTGGTGTTGCTCAGTGGTAGAGAGCTTGTGAAGTATGTACGAGGCTCTAGGTTCATCCCTCAAGTACTGAAAAAACAGACTGGTCAAATTTTAAGGACTGAGTGGACAGCTTATAATAGATGTATATCAAGGCAAAATTGAGGCTGCATAGAATATATACTTTCCTTTCTTATTGGGAAAAATAGATTTGATGAATTTTCTCTTTCTCCTTAATAACCTATTAGATAATAACCACTAACAGATCAAGCCAAGGGTGTAATGGGAAAGTGAAGAGAAAGAGGGAGTGGTTGGGGAGACAAGAGGGCATGTGGGTTCCTGGGGGATGAGATGCCAGGGCACTGAGAAACACACCACTGACCCAGTCTTACATACTGCCAGATGAAGGAAGACTTATAAGGCAATGAGCAGACAGACTGAACCTCCCTTTGGAGCAGAGACACAGGACTAATTATAGAAGGAGGCAGATCTCAGAGATCTGAGGAGGCCCTGACAGCTCACAGAAGCAGCTCGATGAACTTACAAGGCCAGCCTGGCTGCCTGAGAGCCTCACACGTCTGATGGAGTGAATGTGTTTAATGCTCTGACAAAGAGCTGACTCTTTTAAAGATTCCTCCTGACGTAAAACAGAAAACAAGATTCCTAATCCAGTCAATCTGGAGGTGTTTCTAAGTGAACTACAAGGAATTTAGGGCTGTAATTTAGCTCAGTTGGTAGAGCGCTGTGCTGCAGTCTCTGAGGTCCCGAATTCAATTTCCAGCACCACAAAAATGGGAGAAGGCCCTGGCAATCCACTCCCAAGAGAATCCCGAAACAGTCAGCCATTGAAAACCCTATGAGGGTCGCTATGAGAAGGATACCGACTCAATGGCACCTAACAACAACAACACAAGCAGTTTAGTGTGGCAGTAAGTAAGCAAAATGGTGGCTACAGAATAATGTCAAAAATGGTCAATAATGAGGAGCCTGACTCCATTTCTTGATGTCTGATAGTACATTTGAGACTCACCCTCTACTTCTGTATCGCCACCTGCAGACTCTCCTAAGAAAGCACGGGTGATCCCTTTGGTACCTGTGGGACATTCAAACCATGCCAACCCTGCCTAGTGGTGCACTCACTTTAGCCACAAGGGAAACCCAGAGCAGTTACCTCCTCCTGCTCATTCAAACCCTTTGTGATTTCTGTGAGATCTTGATTTTCTCTCCCATAAGTTCGATTATTTAAGTCATAAGCCTCTTTTTACTCTATTCCTTGCATGTAGTGTTATTAGCCTTGACATCTGAACAAAACTTTGTACATAGGTCAGTCCTGATTTTGCAAGGTATCCATGAAATGGTTGTTCCCTTTTTTTGTTGGGTGTCATGGAGTCAGATCTGACTTATAGCAACCCTATGTACAACAGAATAAACACTCCCTAACACTGTATTATGCCCACAATCTTTTTATGTTTGAGCCTGATGTTATGTTTCTTCTCATTTTGAGTTATGGCACATCAACAAAAGGAGGTCCCAGAGCCTTTACTTCATTCCCATCATTAAGGTCAACTCTACTTTGAGAAGGAAACTCTTCCCTAGTCTTTTCTTGAATGCCTTCCAGCCTGGGGGGCTCATTTTCTGGCACTATATTTGACAGTGCTATTCATAAGGTTTTCAATTGCTAATTGTTTTGAGAATGGGCTGCCGGGTCCTTCTGTCTAATCTGTCTTAGTCTGGAAACTCAGCTGAAACTTTTCCACCATGGGTGGCCCTGTTGATGTCTGAAATACCAGTAGCATAGCTTTCAGCATCATACCAACATGCAAGCCCCTGCAGCACAATAAGCTGACAGACCTCTACGGATTGTTATCTTTAGGGAAGTTCTAATAAGATGGATCAAAGTATTATCTGCATAGTTAGTGTTGTGTATAACAATGTACCAGCACAGGGAAGGCCTTTGATGAATTCTATTAAGAAAGATAATATTTGTATTTATTAATATTCTATGACTATATTAGCATAATGGGAGAAGGACCTAGCAGCCCACTCCCTAAACAATCCCAAAATAATTAGCCATTGAAAAGCTTATGAATAGCAGAAAAGCACTGACATAGTGCCAGGCATGACACAGTGTCAGGGAATATTTCATTATGTTGTACATAGGGTTACTATGAATCAGACCTGAATTGATGGCACCTAACAACAACAACAACAGCAGCAACAACAACAACAACAACAACATATCAGTATATGATCCATGAACTGATTTTTTTCTTTTTTCTTTTCCTTTTATCTCCTACACAGACAGTATGTAGTTTGGCAGGAATGAGGATGAGGGTAACCTCCTTCTTAATGTGAAAACATTTCTTCTTTTATAGAGAGTGAAGAGTTGATTGAAGACCAGGATTTTCTTCTGTTAAAGAAGGAATTAGTATTTTCCAAAGATTTATTGTCATTGTTATTGTTGTTGTTAGGTGCCATTGATTCAGGTCTGACTTATAGCAACCCTATGAACAATAGAATGAAATGCTCCCAACACTGTACCATGCCCAGCACTATGTCAGTGTTTCTTTGCTATTCATAGGGTTTTTAATGGCAGATTGTTTTGGGAGTGTGTTGCCAGGTCCTTCTCCCTAACCTGGAGCACCTGGTATTCTCTGGCAGTCTCCTATCCAAGGACTAACCTGGTAGATCTTGCTTAGATTTTGAGATCAGGTTGGACTGGATGCCAAGGTGCTATGGTTGCAGACTTACAATGATTTAAAGGTGTGTTTTTGTGAACTAATGATGCACTGTGTAATTGAAGGTGGTAAAGGCAGAGAAAGTAATGAAGCACATGGTATGGACATTTAAATGAGGATGAGGCAGGAAGTTTTGGAAGGGAGAGACAGGAGGTAAGAGAAAATGGATTCAAGAGGGTCCTAAGGTGAAAAGGAGGAACCCATCTGGAAGTCACTACCAAACAGGTGTTGAGCAAGTGACCCAGGATAGACTGTTGTGACGAGGGATGGTGAAGTTTTCAAGATGTTTCTTTCTGTCCAACACCCTATTCTCATTTAAAATGAGGTGATTCTACTTGTAACAAGCAGCCAACTAGCTGGCCTGGAAGCAGTACTTGTGACATGAAAGGTACCTCACCTCGAGAACTCTATAAGGATAACTAGATGGTCAAAAGGATCACCTATTTCACAAAATGGTGCTGAGGGTGAGGTTGCAAATCTTCACCCAAACAAGGAAGGCACATGTTGATTTACCCTGAGCTAGGAGAGGGCAGCACAGATACTGCTGCTGGAGCTGCCTATGAATAATAAAATTAAACTACCTTTTGTGCGACACTGATGTGCTGAGCAGAGGCAAAAAGAGTTAAAGAAAAATGAAAGTTTTTCAGGAAAAAAGAGTTTTATTATAGCCTTGAGGAATATTATGAAAAGTCCAGTGGAAGAGGAAGATGAGTGGATTTTTCACAGTAGGCACGATCATTAGCAAAGGTAGAGGGCTAGAATGTGCTAAAGGGAGAAGGCTATAATGAACACAGCCTAGGATAAATGTGCCCATAGAGAAGCAGGAGGAAATGATGGTTAAAGAGAGTGAGAGGCAAGAAGCCAAAGGAGGAATGTGGATGCCTTGTGCCTGTCCAAAGGGGGGCTTGAGAGTTAACTCTCAGTGTCTGTGTTTCTGGGTAGGTCTTTGTAGACTATGTGCCATTCTTCTTGGAACTCACAGTATCCCATGAGCAAAAGATATCTATGTGCTAACTGAGAACAAGCTTTTTTTCTTTTCTTTTCTTGTTTGCAGTACTGGGGGTATTGAACCCAGGGCTTTACACAAGCTAAGCAAGTGCTTTGTCATTGGGCTGCAACCCCAGCTCCCTCTTTAATTTTTTTTATTTTGAGATAAAGTCTCACTAAATAGTGGCATAAGCTGTCTATGGCCCAAACTCACAATCCTCCTGTCTCAGCCTGCCAAGCATCTGGGATTGCAGGCATGCACTATGGTACCCAACTGGGAATAAGCTTTTGATAAAAACTGGGTGGCATAGAGTTCTTGGAGCTATTTGTTAGGTAGAGCATACATTTATTTCATATTTGCATTATTATACAAGAGTTCAGTTTTTAATTTATAAGAATTGCTGTTGTTCTTTGGTGTCATCCAGTTGGGTCCAACTCATAGAGACCCTCGCAGGGTTTTCATTGGCTGATTGTTTCAAGATAGCTTCAAGAGTGGATTGCTGCATCCTTCTCCCATTTTTGTGGTGCTTGGGATCTAATGGGGGTCCTTAGAGAGTACAGAGCAGTGCCCTACCAACTGAGCTAAACCCCAGGAATTTATAAGAATGATATTGCTTCAATTTAGAAAAGTCTCACAGAGTACAAGTAATGTAAATTACTAGGGATAAACTAGAAATGCATACATATTTGCTGGGTGTGATGCTATATCCCTGTGATCTCAGGGATGCAAGAGGCCAAGGCAAGAGGATCACAAGTGTGATCACAAGTTTAGTATATGACTCTACTATATATGAGGTCACAATAAAAAGTTAAAAATTGTATAACAATATCCAACATGAAGAACAGTCAACAGACATTACTAAGGATAATTTAAACTCCAATAGGATATAATATACTAAAATAATTAAGATCTATAAAAATATGTTCAAATGATATTATCCCATTTATTTGAAGTTCTAACACAGGCAAACTAATATAGGGGGCAAGAACTCAGCATAAGCATTACCTCTATAGTATGGAGAGAAGGCAGTCCCTGAAAGAGGCATCACAGGGGTTCCTGTGACACTGGTGATGAAGAAACATCATAAACAGTCCATAATGAGGAGTGTGACTGTTTCTTGACATAGGAGGTGCTGGTGGTCCAAATACCTTTTTTTTTTAATCTGTGAAAATGACTGTGATTTGTGCTACTTTCCATAGGATAGTTATACATCAGTAAAAGTTTGTTTAAAACAACAAATACATGCAAAAAGTATTTTCAGGTGCATACAAATTAAAATTTACTCTTCCAAGATTTACTCTGTAAAAGCTCTTCAAGGATGTGCTTCAGAGGGAAGGAATCTGAATGCAGAAGGAAGACATTAGCTGCAGTAAACAATAGGGAACATGAAAGAATGTTCATCATTAGTCATTAAGGAAACACAAATCAAAATCATGAATCACAGTCAAAACCACGTCACACTCAATAGGAAGCTTATAAAAAGATGGCAATAAAAGTTGGTAAAGATGTGGAGAAATTGTAAACAGGTGGGAAGGCAAATTACTGTGGCCAATTTTGAAAAAAATGTTTAGCAGTTCCTCAAGAAGTTAAAAACAGAATTACTACATGACCCAGCAATTCCATACACACACACACACACACACACACACACACACACACACACACACACACACGTAGGGCTGCAATTTAGCTCAGTTGGTAGAGTGCTGCGCTGCAGTCTCTGAGGTCCCGAGTTCAATTCCCAGCACCGTAAAAATGGGAGAAGGACCTGGCAATCCACTCCCAAGGCAATCCCAAAGCACTCAGCCATTGAAAACCCTATGAGGGTCGCTATGAGTTGGATACCTACTCGATGGCACCTAACAACAACAAATATATATATATATATATATATATATGTATATATGAAGATATATTTATGTATCTCTGCACAAAAACTTATACACAAAAGTTCATTCCACCATTATTGATGATAGTAATCTAAATGTCCATCAATAGTTGAATGGATGAACAATGTGGTATATCTATGCAGTGAAATATTATTTGCAATAAAAAGGAGTGAATTATGGATACATGATACAATGTGAATGAACTTTGAAACATTAAGTAAGTGTAGGAAGTCAGCCACAAAAGGCTACCTGCTGAGTGATTCCATTTATATGAAATGTCTAGTACAGGCAAATCCATAGAGGTAAAAGTAAATCAGGGGTTGCCAAGGTCTGGGAGAAAAGGAAACGTGGAGTAGGAATTAATAGATACTTAGTTCCTTTTTATTGTAATGGAAATTTTCTAGAAGCAAGTAGTGGTGATGGTTGCATACTTTGTAACTACACTAAAACACTAAATTGTATACTTTAATGAGTCTCAAGAGATGTAAATCATATTTCAATATAAAAATAAAGATTCCAATGAGGATGCCCCCCCAAATAAACACTGATCAACAAAAATTGGTAAATTGTGAGTAGGAATGAATAACCCCGGATACAAATGTAAGAGGAATATTAACTATCTTCAGTGGAGGTTAAAAGCCAGGAAGAATTAGCCGCTATGTAGAAATCATTAACAGAGGGGGTGAGATGGAAGGGAGCATATTGGTTATGAGTTATAGCTAGATTACTATGCTTCTTACAAAGAGGAGTATGTAGTTGTGTTAATTGTCTATTCCTTAAAATTAGAGATCTTATGGCAGAAGTAGGGGTTGGGGTTTAGCCCAATAGGTAGAGCACTACTCTGTGCTCTTTGAGGTCCTGGGTTCAATCTGCAGCCCCCCAAAAAACAGGAGGAGGACGGGGCAACCCACTCCCAAAGCAATCCTGAAACAATCAGCCATTGAAAACCCTACACGTGTCGCTGCGAGTTGGACCGGACTCAATGGCACCTAGCAAAAACATGGCAGAAGTTATGAACATCCCTCATTATTGTCTTGCTATACTCTCTTCCTATAATGAAGCAGGCATGTTTAGCAGAAGTGCTTTGAGGTCTACAGATGCACGGGAATTAGACATTTTTTAAGAGGTTATTTCTACTGCTTTCTGTTTCATAGCTCTTGGGATAATTCAGTTCAGACTTTCTTCTGTGAGGTGGCCAGAGGAGATAAGTGGAGCCAACTGATAAGATCTCAGGGTTGAGTTTGCACTCTGTGAAGTGCATGTTTGGAAGGAAGGAAAAAATGCTGCATCCCAAGGCTGGGCCTCTGTTTCCATAAAAAGATAAAGTGACTGAGACACATGACTTGCTATTTGGAAAATACACTCTTGTTTACCCTAAATAAACCAAATGCTTTTGGGGTATTTTATAACATTATTTACTAATATTATTGATTATGCCCTTCTAATTGCAACAATTGCAATAATGGGCTAGAGTTAAGCTCAGTTGGTTCAACACTGCTCTGTACTTCCTGAGGACTCAAATTTCATCCCCAGCGCTGCAAAAATAGGAGAAAGATGTGGCATTTCACTCCCCAAAACAATCCTGAAACAATCAGCCATTGAAAACCCTATGAGAGTCACTATTAGCCAGACCCAACTTGATGGCACCTAACAACAACAATACACAAATACTATACTTATTGTCTGTTGAAAACCCTATGAATAGCAGAGAAGCACTGACAATCATGCTGGGCATTGCACAGCATCAGGTACCATTGTACATAGGGTTGCTATGATTGGGACCTAACTGGACAGCACCTAAAACAAACAACAACAGATACATTTAAGGCATGTCTTATAAATGAAAAAGAAATGACATTTCAATAATGTTAATAATTTAGAAAATTCTTGGTTGACCGCTTGTTAGATATTTTTATATTGTTACTCTTTTCATTTTAACACAGAGAAGCAATTGCAACAGGAGTTGGATAAAAGCCACATCTTCCATTGTCTTTTTGTGCCTGTCTGTTTGTATTCTTAGCATTATCTTCAGTTTATAGTCTCTTCGTATGAATATTTTTAAGCAGCTTGGCTTGCCCATTTGAGGGGGAGTTAGTTTAATTAAAACTATAAATCATTGTCCATAAAGTCACTCAACTGGGCACTCAGGATTTTCAGTAAATTACATTATGAGTCTAGACACCCTGGTACCCACCTCCCATACTGGGACTTGTAATCCTCCTGATACCAGTGAATTGTGGGCAATCTGGCACCATCTGATTGATGGACTCAGGGAGGTTGTCAGTGTCATTCTGCATTATTGAATGTTACTGATTTATTTCTATTTCTTAGAAATCACTACTATAAGGAGATATTTAAATACTTTTTGCCCTGAACTCAATAATGCATTTACATATCCCAATATGGAGACTTTGGGCTAAGTAATACAGTCACATGCTATGCTGAAATGCAATGTAGCATTGTTTCATAGCTCTTGGAATGATAAAACCCTGCTGCTCCTCAAGCTGAAACTTCCCACAGTAAGATTTTGTGTTAACTCAAACCATTTGCCTCAAAATTTTAAAAAAAGAACAAGTTATACAACTGTCATTATTGCTCTTAAATATTTAAGTAGCAACTATTGGTTGGATCTGAGTTGTAATAGAATTATTTACTTATAAGGTTGCCAGAAAGTATTTATTACACAAAATAATATAGTCTGTAAATTTTTGTAGATTTCAAGGAAGACATTCAAGCATCATAAAAGAGAATACAGACATAAAATCTCAATAGTTACAATCACAAAATTCCAGTTTACAACAAGAAAATAAAAGTGAAAACATTTTTGGACTATGGGAAAATTGTTATGCCACTGTTAAGGCAAAAGAAAATGTCTTATCTCTAGTCCTAAAATTTAGCCAGGTGCCATAGCCCATGCCTGTAATCCAGCTACTTGGGAGGCTGAGGAAAGAGGACCGAGCATTCCAGGCCAGAGACAACCTGCACAATGTAGCCAGACCCCCATCTCAAAATAAAAAATAAAAAAGGGGCTGAGGGTACAGCTCAGCAGTAGAGCACTTTCCAAGCGAGTGCCAGACCCTGGACTCAAACCCCCAGTACTGCAAAAATGTACCCAGAGAACTGTTGACTTCCTTGCTGTTAGGTGGTGCTGAGGTCCAACTCATAGCAACTCTTACAGGGTTTTCAATGGCTGATTGTTTGAGGATTGTTCCAGGAGTGGCTGTCAGGTCCTTCTCCCATTTTCATGGTGCTGGAGATTGAACCCAGGCCTCAGAGAGTGCAGAGCAGCACTCTACCAACTCAGCCAAACCCCAGCACATTTACTTCCTAAGGTTCAGGGTTTTTTTTTATGATTAAAGACTATATCACAAATTTTGAAGGTGATGTATGATACAAGATACAAAGTGGTCCTCACCACCACTAATGAAATGAAGTTGGAAGGAGTTTCTGATAATGATCAGTGTAGGGTTTCATCTCCAATCTCAGGCAGGTGGGATGGAGAGAGAAGCAGTCAATTTGTCAGAACTCAGCAGCCCCCTGTGTTCAGGGCATGTCCTACCCATCCCCCATGTCATCAACCACTGTTCTCTCCCTGAAGGCCTTCATGTGCAGAAGGTGGCACATTCATTAAAAATACTTTGTATTTAAGCACATGTGGTCTCAAGTAAGCACCTTTCCATTTACTAACCACCAGATTTTCAGCATCCATAAAACAGGGATTTCAAGGTTGTTAAGATTATTTCAAGGAGTTCCTATGCAAGTGGGAAACCATTTTTATAAAGGATCAGAAACAAAATATATAAGACTTTGTAGGTCCTATAATATCAATCATAATTTTTCAAAGTAGCATGAAAGCCACAATTGACAATGTGCAAACAAATGAGCTTGCCTGTTCCAATAAAACTTTATTTACTAAAACAGGTAATGAGCTGTATTTAGCCTGCATCCTATAGTTTGTTGACTTTTTAACCTATGGCAATACATTTAGCAATATATTTAACTCTGTGCATGGTGACAGAGTGAGGTATACAATCAGATTTTAGCATCTCACAGACAAAACTCTAAATCCTCATTTTCCCTTGCATGTTTTCACTTTAGGATTTTCTTACATTCCCCGCTTTCTTCACTGGGTAGAGAAAAAAAGTTGGATTGTGAGGATAGATAGACTTGGATCTACCCTGATTGTGTTTGATTAACCTAACATGTATTGAACACGTACTATGTTCCAGGCACCAGATATGGGCCTTTGGGGGAACCTGCTTAATCTGTTTGTGCCTCAGTTTCCTCATATAAAGATAAAGTCAATGAGGATAGGATTTGCTTTATCTCTGGAGAGCTGACAGTGTTTGACACATAGTAAGCTAAATGCAGGCGTTATATTTCACATGCTATTTTCAAGAATAAGTAAAATAAGATATAGACAATATTTAACATAACAAATGGAACATGCTCAAAAAATGTCACCTTTCTTACTTTCCCAAGAAGATGTAGTCCAAGAAATCTGACTGGCATTCTTTTCATTTTTCTCACTTCCCCTAACAGAGTAAGTAAATAAATAGCTTTTTTAGGTATAGTAAAATAAATACAGTTAATCGGTTTGGACGAAAATGGTATCAGCTAAAGGAGATTTGAACAATAAAAAAACCCATCATCCACAGGGTCACCTTTCCAAACCTGAAACTGAAAATCTGTAATCTGCCTACAAAAGATCTCTGCCTTGCAAAGAGGGTAAAGCAGTAGATTTTGCTGCTGCCTCTGGAGGAAGATATATTGGCGGCAGGTATCAGTTCAGCCAGGGAGAATAATTTAATCATACTTGTAAATGACATCCTAACGAAAGGTCATCAGATCTATCAGGACCTCATCAACCTAGGAAAATGAGACCTGCTTTATTGACGTTGGAAAGTGATACAGTGCCTGACTCTGGCTGGGTAGGAAACTGGGGAATCAGGAAAACATGGCTGAGCTGAGCGCTGAACTGCTGGACTCCAGGAGAGCAAAACAGAGAGGATCATGTTAGCTGACCTGCCAGGTGCACATTTCCACACCAGCTATGGGGTTGTCTGTCTGTCTGTCTGTCTGTCTGTCTCTCTGTCTGTCTGTCTGTTTTTTACTGTGATTTGGTAAACAGGTTATAAAGTGATAACAAATGCAGAATCATTTCGAGAATCTAGAGATCTGGATCCTAGGCATGGGGACAAAAAAGAAAGCAAGAATAGTCAACCTCTCTTGTTTAGTCATGCAAGAGGCATTTGCTGTGATGATATGTTCACTTTGTAGGGTAAAATGTTGGTTACAAGAGGAATGATGCCAAAGTATGCATTTAGTAACCAACATAGCAGGTGCGGGGGGTGGGGGGGGTGTCTCTACCATTTACAGCAGCATTGCTTGGCACAATATGATTTTTTTCCTAAGCCTCAGTTTCCTTATCCAAAACTAGTGGACCATACAGTAGTTCTCAATTAATATAATTGTTGGGAAGGTTAAAGGAAAAACTATAGTGAAGAATAAAAAATGATATTCACATTTTGGAAAGTGTAAGCAATCAATAAATGATAAATGATAGCAATCAATAAACGATAAAATATTATCCTAATAAATATTAATAATTTTATAATAATAATAAAATAATAAAATAAAATGAAAATAATAAAAAATAAATAAAATATTATTTATTATTCAGATAACTAAATCAGAGAAACTAATTTCTGTAATATTCCTAGAGTCATGTACAACTCATAGGGACTCTATATACAACAGAATGAAACACTCCCCAACACTGTGCCATGCCCAGCACTATTGTCATGCTTTTTTGCTATTCATAGAGTTTTCAATGGCTGATTGTTTTTTGGGAGTGGGTTACTGGGTCCTTCTCCCAAGCCTACAGCACCCAGCTCCCATGCAAGTACTAAGCAGGCCAAACCTGCTTAGCTTCCGAGATCTGATGAGCTCAAATGCCAGGGTGTTATGGCTGTAGACATAAGGAGTAATAATGAACACAAAACGCATCTAGGAGAAACACAGAAATGATCACTATGGACACGACAGGCCAAAACACCTTTAGCACATCTGTTTCCATCATCATCTATGAACCCTTGTTCGCAGTTTTACTGTTCATATATCCAAAAGAAGCATCCTTTGATCTCATGTAGAGGACATAGTATAATTGGTGGGATTGAGTAGGCAAGTGTCCAGTTGTGTGGTTTGCTTCGTCATGACAGTTGAAGCCCTATTACTTCACTTTTCCTATAGCTGGAAAGAATCCTGTGTGCGGCTGCCTTCTCGGGAATGTTGGATCAGTGGCTTCAACTCAACCCTACTCTGAATTATCACCGAGCCTTCTGCCTGACATGTTGATCTATCCAGACTCCTTTCAGAGGCTGCCTAATGGGAGACCTGATGATAACAGAGCATAAGTCATGTCACCTCTCCATACCCAGAAACGACAGAGTCTTAGCCAGTGTTTACCCAGAGCTTGTCAGATTTATCTCTCAGATTCTGAGGGAAAATGCATGAGTGATGTGAACACAGTAGAAAACTCTCGATGTCTGTGGGGGAGCTGTTGAGAGCTCCAGCCAATTACCCAGGATTCATTCACACACGTTCGATTTTGTTCAATACTTCTTTGGAAAAGGTTCAGAATTTTCAGGCATTTCTGGATATTTTACCCTGAATTCTCACTCTCTAAATTTTGGAGCAGTAATTTGACATGTTGATGCCAGTGCCAGCACATGACACACAAACAAGGATTATATATGGTGTATTTTGATTGTATGATAATCCAAAAATTTAATATGAATATTAATACATTGATAATACCATATTATTTCCTCAGTATGTTTACCATAGATTGTTACTGTTTATGTATTTATTTGATTATTTGATTGGTTTCTTTCTTGCCCACTAAACTTCATCAGGGCAGGGCCTGAGTTTGGTTTGTTTATGATTTTTTCCCATGGTCTGAGACAGTGACTACCATAGAATAACAGGTTAGTATTTGTGCCTATTCCCAAGAAAGGGGATCAAATTGAATGTGGAAATTATTGAACAATGCTATCATTAATATCACACATAAGTAAAATTTTGCTAAAGATTATTCAAAAGTGACTACAGAGTATACCGACAGGGAACTGCCAGAAAACCAAGCCAGATTCAGAAGAGGGCATGGAACCAAGAACATCATTGCTGATGTCAGATGGATATTAGCCAAAAGCAGAGAATAGCAAAAAGATGTCTATCTATGTTTTATCGACTATACAAAGACATTTGACTGTGTGGATCATAAATAATTATGGATAACATTGCAAAGAATGGGAATACCATAGCACTTAGTTGTACTCAACACGAATCTGTACATGGACTGGAAAGCAATCACTTGAATAGAACAAGGAAACACTGCCTGGTTTACAGTCAAGAAAGGTGCACATTAGGGCTGTATCCTTTCACCAGACCTCTTCAATCTCTATGCTGAACAAATAATCTGGGAAGCTGGACTTTATTAAGAAGAACGTGGCATCGTGATTGGAGGAAGACTCACTAACAACCTGCATTATGCAGATGACACAAATTTCCTTGCTGAAAGTGAAAATGATTTGAAATATTTACTGATGAAGATTAAAGAACAAAGCCTTCAGTATGGATTGCACCTCAACATCAACAAAACAAAAATCTTTACAACTTTGTCAGTAAGCAACTTCATGATAAATGGAGAAAAGATTGAGGTTGTCCAAGATTTTGCTTTACTAAGTTCTACAGTCAACACCTACGGAAGCATCAGTCAAGAAGTCAAAAGACACAATGCACCAGAAAAAGCTGTTGCAAAAGATTTCTTTAAGGTGTTGAAAAGTAAAGATGTCACATTGAAGATGAAGGTATGCCTGACTCGTGTCATAGTATTTTCAGTCATATCATATGGTTGTGAAAGCTAGATGTTGAATAAGGGAGACAGAAGAAGAATTGATGCTTTTGAATTATGGTGCTTGAGATGAATATTGAATGCATTATGGACTGCCAAAAGAACCAACAGATCCTAGAAGAAATGCAACCAGAGTGCTCCTTGGAATCTAGGATGGCTAGACTGTGTCTGACATATTTTGGACACCATGTTTGAAAGAGTGGCAGGTCAATGGAAACAAGGAAGATCCTTGCCTAGGTGGATTGACACAGTATCTGCAACATTGGGTTCAAACATAGAAAGATGATGTGCATGGCACAGTATTGGATAGTGTTTCATTCTGTTGTACATAGAGTCTCTATGAGTCAGATCCGACTCAATGGCACCCAACAACAACAACAAAAAATCATGCTTCCCTTTAATCTCAGTGGCATACATTCCTTTGAGGACTTAATTTTCTCATTTTCCCCATTCTTACCGCGATTTCCAAGTACCTGGGCTAGAGGGTCAGATGGCTTAGTATGGGTCAGGTGTTTATCCTGCAATCAGGGCAATGGGGTCATGTTGCTTAGACTGGATGGGCAAAGCTTCCTTTGTGGGACCAGCTTGAGCAAGGTCTGAGGGAGATACCTTCCAAGAAGAGGGGGTCATTGGCTGATGGGCGCTACCAAGTCCTATAATTGAAATATTATTTTAAAGAACTATGTAGAACAACTATTCTTGTGGTAAAATCTAGAGTACTTTTGTTTAACATAAGAGGTTACTGTTATGGGTGACATAACACATGCCTGTAATCCCAGCTACTCAAGAAGCTGAGGTAGGAAGATTGATTGCAGGTTCAACACCAGAGACAGCCTGTGCAATTTAGCAAGACCCTGCCACAAAATAAAAATTGAAAAGGGAGCTATGGGTAAAACTTAGTGGTAGAACACTTGCCTAGCATGTGTAAGACCCTGGTTTCAAACCTCCAGTACTGCCAAAAAAAAAAAAAAAAAAAAAAAAGCTATTGTCATTAGAAATAATTCTTCCTACTTTTAAACATATTTTGGAAGTGGACACCTGCCCTTCCCTGTTTGGCAACAATGCCTTATTCCTTGCAGCACTGCTCAGAATTTCCATTGTGGAGGGACCTTTCCATCCTGCCCTGCCATGTCTGGGATGGTGACAGCCTCTTGTGCATGGTGGCTTGGAGCTGAATGCCTAAGCACTGCCTCTCTGTTCTGCAGAATCTAAGAGTCATTGGAAGTGTCCTGCATGTATGCAGTGAGGATGTGAGCTTTGAACCTATTCTGCAATTTAGTAACTATGAGGAGTGGTCCTGTGATTTCCAAACAGCCCTCCACTTGAGCATGTAGTCCGTATTTAGAAAGCAGGCAGGAGGAATGAGGAACAAAATAATTTGCAGCATAATTTGAATTGCTGGATTAAGCCTCACCTTAAGAGATCTATCTTAGACCTTTTTGTTACATGAAATGAAATCTTCCATTTATAGTTTAACCTATTGTAGCTGGGCTTTCCTGACATAAAATTAAGTAGTACTTCTGAGCACAGTTCTTAATGTTGATTTATATAACATTTCAATCTTAGCTGAAAAATCTTTATTTTTTAAAAAAATGACTCAGCAATTACTCCAATTTGGTGCTTACCTTTATCCTTCCTTCCTTCCTTCCATCCTTCCTTCCTTCCTTCCTTCTTTCCTTCCTTCCTTCCTTCCTTCCTTCCTTCCTTCCTTCCTTCCTTCCTTTTTTCCATCCTTTCTCTCCCCTCACCTTCTTTTTTTTGCAGGAGGTTGAACCCAGGGCCTATACATGTTACACAAGAGCTCCACCACTGAGCTGTACCCTGGGCCCCCTTTTTATTTTATTTTCAGACAAGGCCTCTTGAAGTTTCATAGGCTGCCTCTGGCCTGGGACTTGTTATCCTCCTGCCTCTGCCTCCCAAGTTGCTGGGATTACAGGCATATACTCTGGCGCCCAGCACTACTTATTTCTTTTAATCTGACAACTACACAATTCAATATAATTTATTTTAAGAACAAAGCATCAGGTCTTCTATGTGAAAGTCATGATTACTAAGAAGAAAAAATTCCAATAGCCAAATGAACTGGAGGAAAAGAAATATTTAAGAAGATTATAAGAGAAAAGAATAGCTCTAAGAAAGTCAAAGATTTTGTCACTTGGCCTGAAGAATTTTTTATCTGTAAAGAATCTCTAAGAGGTAATACATACATCATAACCACTACCCAGCAGTCAGAAGAGATGAGAGAATTTTGAAAATAATGCTTTCTTTTCTGGTGAGGACAAGTAAAAACGTTGGAATAAAATACTAGAAACTCACACAAAGGTGAGAAGGCTGCTGTTTTATGCCACAGTTAAGGGTGATGGAGAGCTGAGAATGAAGGGAAAGAGTCTCCCTTGTGCTCCATCAGGGGCCTGGACTCTTCCGTGGATGTTTCTGTTGGAGAATGAAAGGATAATATTCTAAGTACAGGAAGAAATAAGGGTGTACAGTTGCACTTATGATTGAATGGCAATTGTTTATATTTAAGAAACATTGCAGATTTCCCTCTTTTTTAAATAGTATGAACTCTAGGGGGATGGATGAGAACTATAGAAATAGAAAAGGAAAGAACAGGAAAGAAATAAGATAAAAAAAATGACCTGATAATTTATATTCCTATCATACCAACAAACCAACTGCTTTCGTCCTATTTGGTTAGTTAGCATGTCAGGCCTTGCTACACATATTTTCTTTGTATATTAAGACTATTACTCTTAAAATGTTGGTAATAATAGTAGCTAACATATTTTGGAAGTTTGCATCATAGAAAGTATTATGAGTTAGGGTGAGCACCATGGTACATGACTATAACTCAAGCAATTTGGGAGGCTGAGATAGGAGGAAAAGTTTGAGGCCAGAGGCCCCTGCACCACTTCATGAGATGCTATCTTAAAATAAAAAATAAAAAAGGGGTTCAGTGATAGAGCACTTGCCTAGCGTATGTGAAGCCCTGGGGTCAACACTATGGTAGTTAAGGGAAAAAAAAGAAAGAACAGGTAGAAAAAGTGTTATGAGTCTCCCCAAAATTCATAATTTAGAGTCCTAATCCCCAGCACCTCTGAATGTGGTCTTGTTTTCACAGAGAATTTTTTTTGGTTTTTTTGTTGTTGTTGTTTTTGTTTTTGAAATAAGGTCTCCTAAGTTACACAGCTTGCCTCTGTCTCGAACTTATGATACTCCTGCCTCTGCCTCCCAAGTCCCTGGGATTACAGGCATGCACCACCATGCCCAGCTTTTATACAGGATCTTTCAGGGGGCAATCTAAAGAAAATGAAGTCATTAGGCTGAGCCCTAATCCAATCTGACAGGTGTTATAAAAGGGGAAATTTAGAGAAAGTCATGCACACAGACAGAATGTCATTTGTAGATAAAGGCAGAGATGTGTGCGCGGCTTCCACAGCCACGAAATGCCAATGGTTGCCAATAGGCCACCGAAAGCTAGGGGAGAGGCAGGAGGCAGAGTCCCCTGGCAGTCCTCAGAAGGCACCAATCCTGCTGATACCTTGACCTTAGACCCCCAGCCTCCAGAACTGTGCAGCAATGCATTTCTTTGGCTTAAGCTCTCAGTTTGTTGCCCTTTGCTATGCTGACCTGATCAAATGAGCACACTGAGGAACACATTAAACAGACACACATCATATTTATCAGATATTCAAAGAAGCCTTTGTGTGAAGTAGTTATTCTTATCCTGTTTTGCAGGTGAGAAAGAAAAAAAGAAAACAGGCTAAAAGAGATTAAACATGCTGAGAAGGCACGCCTTGCCCTAAGTGGAGGCCAGTGGTGCTCCTCCAGGTGAGCTGAGGTGGAGGTCAGAGGGCAGATGCCATTAGTGTTATCTGTCAGTTTTCTGTCTAATCTTAGCACAGCGTCTGACTCATCCCCAATGAGTACATACGGTTTTCTAATTGGATGATAGCACAGGTAACAAAACATTTTATTCTTAGAATGTTCTATGTTCCTCTATAAATGTTGTGACTTTTATTTTTAATGTCGGCATAAAATTCCATCAATTTCATGTTACTGTGACTTACTTGGTCATTCTGTTGTTAAACATTTGTGTTTATTTCAATTCTTTTTTTGTTTGTTTGTTTTTGTTTTTGTTTTTGCAGTACTGAAGGGTTGAATCCAGTGCCTCCAAGGTGCTAGGCATGTGTTTTATCATAGAGCTGCACCTTCAGCACCTTTTTTATTTTTCATTTTGGGACAGGGTCTCCCTACATGGCACAGGCTGCCTCTGGCCTTGAACTCATGATCCTCCTGTCTCACCCTTCTGGGTCTCTGGGTTCACAGGTGTGTGACACAGCATCTGGCTCATTTCAGGGCTTTATGCTGATCAAAACACCCCTGTGGATGGTATCATCCCAAACTATTTTCCTAATTCTGAGGGAAAAAATAGTGTAGTTCCTTATCAAAAATAATCAAGGTTTGGAATTTCTACAATTATTATAAAATTTATTGTTAAATTACCTTACAAAAGACTGAAAACAAACTCTATTGACAGTCATGCATAAGTGTAAATATCTTACAATATTAACATCACACTAGCCTACCATCCGTGGTGATTTTTGAACTTTGTTAGTCAGGTTATAATTGTTTGAATTGAATCATTTTGACTTAAAACCTACTTTAGCAAGTATCTGAATTTTGTTCTTCCTCATTCTCTTATTAATTTTGGACTGCTGATGACAAAGTTAGTTTTAAATTCTGAGCATACTTATATGGAAAAATGCAATAGCAATTAAATGAGATAATCAATCAACTGATAAAACTGATGATACTGAATTCAAATCGAAGTAGTTTGTCAATTTAGTTAAAATACTTACCTCAAGTCATATAAATGGATACAAGTAAAATGTATATATCACAAATGGATCAAATGACAATATTAGATTCTAATTGGAATTTCATAAAACTAACAAAGATATAATATTCCAGACTTACAATATCAAAGATATACACTTAGCCCTATTTTTAATTAGCTTGAAATTGTTAAGTACGTGAAATGTGAAAGTAGATTAATTGTTAAAACAAAAAGCCCAAAAAGGACAATTTTTTTTCTTCTAAGAAACAGAGGAATATTTCAGTTTTCTCTTGGACAGTTAAAAAGTTGAGTGACTTTGACCACATTTAGGTTCTATTTGTCATCTAGTACTTTCAGCTTAAGAAAAAGAATGGATTGGATGTGCTGGACCTATGCTGTCAATCACCTGAGTGAATGTGCTAAGAAGAAAGATCCTTTCTTATTCTCTCCTACCAAGTGGCTAATGAAGGGCTGAGGTAGGTGGGGTAAAGGAGGAAGAAGGAAGAGAGAAGCAAAAGGAGAGAGAGAGGAAGATGAAAGATGAAGGAGGGGAGGGAAGGGGAAAAGAGGAAAATAAGGGAGAGAAAAAACAAAGGAAAAGCAAGAGAGAAGGAAGAATGGGACAAAACCAGTAAGAAAGAATGAATGGAAAAAGGAGAGAGAGAGAGCCTGCAAAGGAGGCAAGCAGGAAAGAAGAGAGATGAATCCATAAAAGGAGGGTGTAAGGATGGGAGGAAAAAGGGAAGGAATAAATTCATGGCAAAGAGATAGACGTGAAGATTGTTGGCACACAAACCCCCTTTAATCTACAGTAAATATGCAATTATATTTTAAAGTGCAATACTTTAACTGAATTGATAGTGGCTTATGAATGGAAATTAATTAAAATAATAATTACATTCAAAGCAGACATTAATTTAGCTTAACACTTTTTTTTTCAAACACAACAAGGAATCTTTAAATAGTAACTTCACTTGTCAAAGGTCAAAGCTGGGCATTTCTCTACCTACAATCTCCAGTGTTCAATTCCTTTGCAACAGCAGAGAGAAAATGAAAGCGGGAAACAAACGGACCTGTGAAACAGAGGCAGAAATCAGGACAACCCTGGATCTTTAAAAAAATTTTTTTTTTCCAATATCCTTAACATTATTTAGACTCAGCTAGTTTCTGTGCATACTGTAAGAAACGTTATCCTTAAAAAATGAAAACTTCATGCTTGCCTCTCCTGCTGTGATAATGGAAAATCGAAACTGGTTTGGTCAAAGTTTCCAAGATGTGTTCCCATCCTTTGGGCATTACAGTACATGATTAGGCAGGGAGATCTTTGTCCTGTCTGAGCAGCAGTGGCTGGGAGAGGAGCAGAAGACACCACTTTGCTAGTAGCTGCGGTCAACTCCAGCCCACACCTATAAAGCTTGTCTGGGCTGGTGTATTTATAGACTCTGCAGAGAGGGAAAGAGTGGATATAAATATTTGAATACCTTTTATTTAGTAGTCATGTCTTTTCTAATGTTGCTTTTTGTCTTTTCCAGTAATTGGTGTGGATGCCCAGAAGAATTAAATTAATTGCATGAGCAAACTTATTATATCATTTAGGTTCGTTCTAGACCAAGTTGGGAAAATGTAATTGGTAGATATAAAGAAGTTATTTTTTAGTTCTTTTTTTTTCTTTCTTGTACACATCTCCTAATTTTTTTCACACATTATTTTTGTATATGTCAAGCACCACACTAGGGTCTTATAATAGAGTGGGGAATCTGTTATCTATTGACACATTAATTTTGTGAATTATTAACAGTAACCAAAAGATCTCTAGGACAGTACGCATTTATTGTTGCTGGTGAGCTTGGGGAGCAGGGAGCTGAGCTGCCTACTGCTTCTATCTGGATGCTCTCTCACAAACCTGCCATCAGCTGGAGTAGGTGTTCAGCTCCTCCTGGCGGGGGTCTCACAGGGCGGGCTTGGCTGTGTGTGGATGGGCCTGAGATAGCCTCACGTTGGACAGGTGGACTCTTCCTGTGTGTGGTCCTTCACCCTCCTTTAGCCAGAGATTCTGAGCCTGGGAAAGCCTAGGGGTGACCAGCCATCTGCCACCTCATGGGCATACAAAAGGCAATCTTAGAATTCTGGAAATTGCAAAGATTTGACCAGCCATATGCCAGAACATTGTGATGAGGACCAAATATATATTTGACAATATCACACATAGGCACATATTTAATAACTGCAAGTGGCTGGAGGCATGGAATACAGGGGTTCATAGTCCAGTCTGGTTCTACTGCTTGACTCGCTGCCAACGTATTGACCTATGGCATTTACACCAGCAGTGCAAGTGGGAAAGCCATGGAGAAAGCAGGCACTTCAATGCTTTATAGACACCACGAGACTTCATGGGTTCTTGCAAGGGTCATAGGTGTCTCTGGTCACTGATAGGCAACACTTTGAGAACCATTGCTGTCACTCTTTTCTGACTTGGTTCTTCTCAAAACCTTTACCTGTCCCTTGTCTCATTCTTGGAGAGTCAGATTCTGCTTTGTCAGAATAGGTCAGCTACAAAAACAATGTAAATCAGGGACCCTGCTTCCTGAGCATCCCAGACCCATTTGTAAGAAAATGTTTCAATTTAGGGTGAGTAGACATATGGCATTCACACTTGAAATTGCCCATGGCAGGCTTCAGGAACCAGTCACTGGGCTTGCTCACGCCAAGCTCGTTATAATTATTATTGTTGTTCATTTCACTTCAGCACTCACCAGTGCTACCAATCCGCTAGACCTGGTCCAAAGTTTTTGTCATTTTGTCCTTCTCTTGATTGTTGTTGTCAGGTACCATCAACTCAGGTCTGCTTCATAGCCACCCTATGTACAACAGATAAAACACTTCTCTGCCATTCATAGAGCTTTCAGTAGCTGATTGTATTTTGGGGGAATGGGCTGCCTGGTCCTTCTCCCAAGCCTACAGCACCCAGTGTTCCCAGGCAGTCTCCTATGCATGGACTCACTAGGCACTATGCTGCTTAACTTCTGAGATCAGATGACACCAGGGTGGTATGGCTGTTGATGTTGTTAGGTGCCTTAGAGTCATGTCCGACTCATAGTGACCCTCATAGGGTTTTCAATAGCTGATTGTTTTGGGATTGCCTCAGGAGTGGATTGCCATATCCTGGTATGGCTCTTGTTGCTGTTGTGAGGTGCCATCAAGTTGGTATCCTACTCATAGTGACCCTATATGCACCAGGTAAAACACTATTGTCAGTGCTTCTCTGCTATTCATAGGGTTTTCAATGGCAGGTTGATTTTGGAAAGTGGGTTGCTGGGTCCTTCTCCTAAGCCTACAGCACATGGTGTTCCAGGCCGTCTCCCATTCACATACTAACCAGGCCCAACCTTGCTTAGCTTCTGAGATCTGATGGGATAGGATGCCACAGTACTATGGCTGCAGGCATGGCTGTAGACAATTGTAATTGTTAGGGAAAGTGTAAAAAAAATTGTTTGCTTAGTCCCAAGCATGACTTTCCTTTTTACAATTTAAATAAATGGCTCTAATTTCATGCCAGTGGGGTAGATCTTTTTAAGGAGGTGATTACTTGTGGCCTTCTCAAAAGAAACACCTTTTACCTCTTTTTCTTTATCTATGGGGCCAGTTCTTTCTTCTTGGGATCAGAGCAGTGATTTTCAATCCTGAAAACCCTTGGGAATCTTTTAACAAATCCTGAAGTTGGGTCCATCCCAGGCAAGCCCAGTCAGCCTTTCTTGAAGGCCTGTGCATCAGCTCCTTATAGCTCTTCCAGTCTGAGTTATTCTAACTTAACAATGCTGAGCTGCTTTTGATATCACCTGGAGATTGTTACTAAGGGTGTAGGGTTGGTTCTGTGTAAAGGGTGGTCTTAAAGCTTTTGCTTGATGATCTAGGCATTTTTGTCTTCCACAAGAAATCATGAAAATTCTGTTTAAACACCTAAACAAGGGGAGTATTATTTTATAGCCACATGTAACCTTCAAAGATAGAACTTTAGCAGTAATGGATAACTAGTAACTCCACAGATAAAACTGATCTTACTTCCTCTTTATTAAAAATTTATTCTAACTCTGAAAGGGGGCAGGATTTAGCTCAATTGGTAGAGCACCATTCTGCAGTCTCTGAGGTCCCTAGTTCGATTCCCAGCACCACAAAAATGGGAAAAGGAGGTGGCAACCTACTGCCAAGGCAATCCCAAAAACAATTAGTAATAAATTGGATGCTTTAGAAGAAAAAGAATATTACATAGCATATTTTTTTGTCATTTCAAGAAACTGTTCATCGGAGTTTGCTCTCAAGACACAAATAGTGGCTTTTTTCCCTTTTTCCCTGTGCATGCCAAGCATGGGAATTACTGACTCTTGTTTAGAAACTCCTCGTCCAGTGGCAGAAGAAAGTTCAGATTTGCATTGTCACCACGTGTGGCTCTGCCTACCAGGTGTGTCTAAGTGTGGGACCTTGAAAGCCCCTGAAAGAGAGAGGTGCATTTGGGACTCCTGAGCCTCAAACAGTCATAGTTCCCAACATCCTGTGTGCAGGGTTGTGGTGGCAGAAGAGTACAGCAGCACATTGGTGAATGTCACCACCATGCTAAATAAGCCAGGGCTTCCTTTCTGGATTCGCCTTTGTGCTCAGGCTCTAGCCCTGGGGTCTTGCCCATTGTCCCAGCAGGGCACTGCCACCCCCCACCCCATTGACTCCTGAGCTACATAATATCTTTCCCATCTAGTCCTTTTCTGCCTTAATAACTGAAATATTTAAAATGTGGTATGGCCTGCAGCCATAGCACTGTGGCGTCTGATCCTATCAGATCTCAGAAGCTAAGCAGGGTCGGGCCTGGTTAGTACTTGGATGGGAGACTGCCTAGGAACACCAGGTACTGTGGGTTTGGGAGAAGGAGCCGGCAACCCACTCCCCAAAATCATTGAGCCATCAGAAACCCTATGAATAGCAGAGAAGCACTGACAATAGTGTTTTGCCACTATGAGTCAGACACCAATTCGACAGCACCTAACAACAAGAACTTTATAAAGAGGCCCAAATGACCTTCTCACTGCATGGGATTCCTATCCATTTCATTACTTGCTTGGCTCCTGTCAGTTACTGAGTTACTCTGGAAATTTTTGTTTCATAAAATATTTTTTATCTTATAAGAAAATATAAAATTCACTGAGCTAATTCAAATTACAAATTCAGAGTACAGAAAAATATACCTGTGTAAAAAGATGATAATTTTTTGAAAAGCATACATAAACTTCCTGTTCATTTATTCTTCAAGAATACTGGCATTCTCTCAGAGCTGTTTTGTTGTTAGTTGCCATCAAGTTGTGTCCGACTCATAATGACCCTCATAGGGTTGTCAATGGCAGATTGTTTTCGGGATTGCCTTGGGAGTGTGTTGCCACATCCTTTTCCCACTTTTGTGGTGCTGGGAATCAAACTCAGGACCTCAGAGACTGCAGAGCGGTGCTCTACCAATTGAGCTAAATCCCAGCCCCCTCTCAGAGTTAGAATAAATAAATAAACAAAACACTACGGAAACATGATCACTCATGCAAGTTCTAAGATCTAGAAAATAAAACTAAGAATATTTCACAGAGGAGTTGTAACTGTTCTGGATACTAAGAGCAGACACAACTTTTTAATATGGATTCTAAAAATGAAAAAAGAAAGAAAAGAAAGTGTGGAACATATGACAAACTGTCCTCAATAATACCTTCACAATAAACAAGAGGACTATTTCTAGAAGCCTATTTCATTTAATCTTATAAAACACCCCTACACACTAATGGAAGATAGTCTAGTAACTGAAATCTCAGCCAAAATGTTTTAATCAAAGGAATAATTTTAGAATGTCTGTGATGATGGAAATCTGCAGGTACTTCCCAGTATCTGCTCACTTTTCTTCTGTAGACAATGCAGCATACCCCTGTAGATACAATGTCCCTTGACTTGTGGCCTGTGTACTTTAGGTGGGTCTGACTTGGGCCTGGATAATTACTGTATCACATTCTCTTAGGATTATTAGCTGAGCTATTTTTTCTTAAACCTATAAAATAGGGGGCTATACATTCAAATTATAACTCTGTTATTTTTAGCCACAATTAAAGAGCAGGAGGGTTGTCTGAGTTTAAGAGGTTTTTTCGCTGCCTATTCCCTTGGATGCCTGGGATGCATGAACTTTTCATCCTTCATTCCCACTGAACAAAGCTGCCTTTCAGCATTCCATGGCGCTCACACTGGATGACATTGGTGCTCCAATACAGGAGACAACCCTGTGGATAAAGTTTGAATTCATACAGCAGAAACAATCCACTCCTCTCTGCATGGGAGTGCACAGTGCACATGGGACACTTCTGTCACGCTCGTTTGATCTTCTTTCCTGCGCTGTGACAACGTAATTGACTTACAATTAAAATAAAGTTTATGGGTCCTTTTCATGCTACTTGAAAGGGAAAGCAATTAGATTTAATTGAGGTTGATTCTCCAAATGACACCCCTAGGTACAGTGGACAGCATACACGTCTTTTTCTCCTTTGCAAAGAACATATGAATTCAGTTGTTTAATAAAAGAAGCTGTGCATAGAACACTTTCAAAACAGAGTTGATAAAATCGGATGTGACAGATTCCCTTCCTTTGTTTATAAATTTTCCTGTAATTATGTCTGATTTTCCAGGACATGGCCTAAAAAATGATTCTTTTTTTTTTTTTAATGGATTTAGGGAAGTTGGGCAAGAAGTAAGGAAAAACCTATCTTACAATTTTATCCTTCTCACCATTTTCTCCCAAGGTAATGAGATTGGGCTCCTGGAGAAGTTTTCTACCTTGAGTATAGAAGGTTTGCCTGAAGAATGATCTGTAGGTGGTCTCACCCCCTACCAATTATGTTGTTTATTAGAGAAATAATGAAAGACCCACATTAGAATGATGCTTTTAAAATTACCTGTTCTTTGTAAAATGTATTTCCTAAATTAGCTTGCAAGAAGGAGTTTGCAAAAGCCTTAAGAACATATTAATGGAAGTGAATTAGGCAGCAAAATAAGCACAATAATGGGCTTTTTAGACAATGATTTCATGTTTAATTGCAGCCAACTTTAACCATAGGTGACATTAAATGCTTGAACCACCAAAAGCTTTAAGGTATTATCAGGGTGTTGAGGTTTTCATCAGGCCAGTGGACACTGAAATATTGGTAATCACATGGTTAATTGTATCAGTGTGGTAAGTTCAGATAGACAAGTCCAGGTTCAAGGTGAGAAAAATGATTCATTTTTTTTTTGTTATTTGCCATTGAGGAAACTTACATGTATTGTTGAGTTGTATACATACCTTGGTTAGATTAACTAGAAAATTGCCCAACTTTCACTTCATTTTTTATTACATAGACATATAATAGAGCTTTTCCCCCAGGGCATCTAACAGAATTCTGTTCCATCTACTAAAATTTATGGCCATTTTTATTTGAAAATAGTAAGGTACCACCAAGGGGCATACACTTCCCACTGATTTGACTGTGAACATGACGGGAATTAATATCACTGGTACAGTCATAATCTTTTGAAACATTTCCACATTGGACCAATGACTTGGGATTATAAATATTAACAGTTTATAGAGTGTGTCTTATATCTGTGGAGCAGATCAAAGACATAGCCAATTTGAGTGTTGGGTAACTATAAAATTATATGTGAAATGAAGTTTTCAAATAAAATATTTTTCCATAGAAGACCTTAAAATTCTGTTTTAAAAATATATTTAAAGCATACACTTCCAAGTATGTCTCTAGCCATGAATGGATATGCATTATGGAGAATTATGAGAAACTTAAATTCCATACTGTATATTTTCATTTTCTCCAAATAAGCATGAATTACTTTTTAATGGGAAAATGTTTTTATTCTGTTATGTTTTCTCCCTAAGTAGATGAGATAAGGGAAGTAGAGTCTTTTTAAGAAAACGTTTCTCTTGTAAGTTTCAATTCAAATGCAAACTGAACAAATTACTATACCACAGCTAGCAAACAGGGACACTGAAGAGATTATTTATTGAGTGCCTACTGTGTACCAACTACTCTGTCTTTGTTATTTATAATCCCTCAAGCAACATGGCAAGATACATTTTATTACCCTTAACTACTCTTACAAAAACATGAAACTCATGCAGGTTGCTCATGATGACATAGCCAATGCCTGCTTGAACTCTGTTTGCAACTGTTTGCAAAATTTTGAAATCCACATATGTTTGGTCAGATTACTCTTTTCTGTCCTGGGGAAAAAGACTCTTTTGTGTCAAGGTTGAAGCCTCTTGCTATCCAAACAAATCATTAAGATTCATTTATTTAGTAATTGAGATTTTATTTATATGGACCCTGTTAAAATTTTAGCAGCTATGTCTACTTTACAATAAATTACATATATTATCTCATTTATATGTTAACAAATATAAATTTAGATGCCAAATTGTATTAGATAAACTTTTGGCCTTTCCTGATATAATCATATAATTTTATTACTTTGTTTTCTGCTTATTTATATGCTCAGTTAGAATGATTTTTTTCTAATATTGGATTGTTCTTGAAGCTGAATGAAAATCTACCCAGTTCAATGTATTATTTTTTAAATATAATGTGGATTCTATTTGATGATATTTTGATTTTTAAAATGCAATATTCATGGAGCTAGATTGTGGGTTCCGTTTTCAGTGCTATCCTTATCAACCTTAGGTATTTGTGCTACTGTGGCTTTGTAAAAAGAATTAGGAAACACTAATTCTAACTTTATGCTTTAGGGCAATTTAAAAAGCTCATGAATTATCTGTTTCTTAAAGGTCTGAATGAATTCATGCATGAAATTGTCTGGAACTTTATTGAGAAGTAAATCTTTGACAACTTTCTCAATTTCTTCCTTGGTTTTGGGTCTGTTTAAGAATTCTATCTTTTGTTCAGCACTGGGATGTAGCTCAGTTGGTAGAGTGCAGCTCCACATTCTCTGGGGATCCAAGTTTGATCCCTAGCACCACAAAAATGGAAGGACTTAACCATCCACTCCAAAAGCAATCCCAAACCAATCAGCCATTGAAAACCCTTTGAGGGTCACCATGAATTGGACCTGACTTGAGGGCACCTAACGACAACAACAATCATTTGTTCAGTCAATTTGCAGCATGGTACTTTTTTATTTCTAGAAAATGGCCCATTGTGGTCTTAAATTTGTTAGCATAAATTTGAGCAAATATTCTTTTTAGTATTTTAGTTCCATTTTCACATTTATCAATTTACATATTAATGTATATTTGCTTTTGATTAATGAAGTAACTTCTTTTACTCAGAGAATCAATTGTTTTGTGTATTTATCAATTGTTTTTATTTTCTAGTATATTAATGTATGTCTTCATATGTATTGATTCTATTTTTGTTCTTTTTAATTATTACATGTACTTATCAATTTCCCCTTTTCTTTCTTCCCATAAATTAGCAATTTTTTATTTATTAATTGTATTGTTCTACTTTCATTAGCTCACTCTTTGAGTTCTTTTTCTTGTATATTTACACTGAATGCCATATTTACTATTCTTACTCTTCCTGTTTTTGGTAAGGAAAATACAATTCTGGTTTTCCTTTGAACAAGTTCTTTAGCATTGCTTGGCCCTTTTTACACAGTTTTTAGTACAGGGTGCTGTAATGGCTCAGCAATTGTACTTCTCATTTTCTCTGTGGCTCAAGAGTTATTTAGTAGGAAATGTTTTTTCTTAAATTCTAGTGGTTGAGTGATTGAATTTCTTTATTTGTTGTGTTTCTAGGTACACTGAATTGTTGTCAAGAAACTATAGGTCATTATATATGGTTTATTTCTATATTTTTGGAATTTTGAATTTGCTTTGAATAAACTTGTGGTCAATATTTGTAAATAACCCATGTAGCTATAAGAAGAAGTAGCATTCTATATTTATTTATAGAAACATTTACACTCTACATATATGGAATATATTATTCAAATTTATCTATATTGAACTTTTATTTCTTTGTGATTTGTGAAGGGTGAATAATATGATAATGTTTCCAACAACTACTATCTTTGTATGAGTTTTGTCTTGGTACACCTAGATAGTCTACCTCTATACCACTCTGGCATACTATCCCATCCAATCTTGGAAGCTGAGCATGCCCTGATTAGTCCTTGGATGGGAGGTCGACTGTGAATATTAGGTGTTGGAGGCTCGGGAGGAGGAACTAGCAGCCTATTCCTGAAACAATCAGCCATCAAAAACCCTATGAATAGCAGAGAAGCACTGACATAGGGCTGGGTATGGCACAGTGTCAGGGAGTGTTTCATTTGTTGTACATAGGGTCACTATGAGTTGGACCTGAATTGACAGCACCTAACAACACCTGGACGATTGTGTTACATATTCCATAGCATGAATCCCTTATGTCTGGTGAGGGTACAGTGGCTTACATGGTCCATGGGCACAGAATGAATAATATTTGGTAACATGGGAAAGAAGTCCTTTCCTTTCCATTTGTCTTTACCTCTGCATTATTACAGAAGGACATCTCAGCTTGATGTTAGTATACTTTTATTAGTTTTCTAATGCTAGTAATCCCATGTCAGAGGAGAGCAAAACTCAGAATATTTGGCAGAATATAAAAGTTCTACGAATCCTGTGTTTGTCACTATTCCCAACACATGCCTTCTCTCTGCTTTCTGACTCAGAATGATGAATAGTAGTTCCTGAATAATGGGGCTCCCTTGTCTTCCATTTTTCTATTGCATACTATCAACAAGGTAATGGCAAAAGATGGGAGAATTATGAGGTGGGGTCTTCATTTCCCAGGGTTGCCTACCCACCTTCACCTCTTCTATCAGTTGCCCCTCATGATGCAGCTGTGCCTCCTTTGCCTAGTTATCACTGCCTATTTTTGGTACTCCAGGCCCAGGCTGATAACTGCCCCCGCTGAAGCTCTCCAGGGCACTGTACCAACTTGTTTATGTTTGTTCCCATTATCCCAAACCAAATCTCTTTCATCTGTTTCTTTCTAACATCCTCAACTACAATGACCTCTAAGGAAAATGTACTGATTATTTTTTGTCTAATAGTTACATTCTGTTTTTTGCCAATAGGAGGTGATTATGTATTTTTGATTGTGATATGTAGCTGCTATTTAAAACTCATTTATTTAATTCTCTAATTCTGCTCCTGCACACAAAGCCCTCTCTATTCTATGCCCTTTCAGTGATGCTTGCTGAAAAATAGTGCTTTCATGAAATGTGTTAAAATGCCTCAGCTGACTCTGATTTTTCATTTGAACAATTCGGATGTAATCCTAGTAAATGGCCTGTCAGTTGCAGTCCAGGGAATAACTGAATGACATCTTGTTGACATGCTAATCAGAGCTAACTATTCCTTGTTCCCACGGTGGCATATCGAGTTCTTGTCTATAAGATCATGTATCATTTCAGAATTTCATATTCAGCTCTCTCAAAACTCTTTTCTTTAGTGTTTTTCCTTTCCATCAATATCACAAGAGATTCTGTGTGTATGATGTAACTGGCAAAATCATAATGCTGGATCTCTGAATCTAAGTACATTTTACTTTGTTAAAAATCACATCTACATAAGACAAGACAATGTCATTATTTTCTTTCAGATCAAATCAGAAGAACAGCCAGAAAGCATATTTTTCATTTATCTTTGGTTAAAACTACTTTGAAATAAATTTTAAAAAGTTTAAGTTAAAAAAAAAAACACAAACACACACCTGTGTGTGCATATTTATTAAATAAAATCCATGGAAAATCATGCAGTATATCAGGTATAATTTCAGGCTTGTTTACAAAAATTCTATAAGTGAATTTCTAAGATCAAATCCAGTGTGCCTTGAACCAGTAGGACGTGGCTTACATTATTTATCAGCTAATTCCCAAGAACAATCAGGAAAGGCTTGATCTTACTGCCTTCCCACACAGCCTGGTTCCTACTGGTTTCCAAGCAAGTCATAGGCACTCAAGTGCTACATGAGTAAGTTGTGATTAATTATGAAAAAAACATGCTCCAGTCTACACAAGCTGAGAAAAGCATTTAAGTGTCTGAGATGCCCCAGAAACTTTGCTTTCGACTTTGTATTGTCATCAAAGTGTCTGTTTCATTTTATAAACTTAACCAATTTGACTTGTTTTTCTTTCCTTCTTTTATTTAAGAACAAAATGAATATCCTGAATGGGTTCAAACTCTGAGTTTCCTTGTGTATGAGAGATGGTGGGACAGCATCATCTCTATGTCAACGATACTTTTGTTTAAAATTCCCTTACCCAAACATAAGGAAACGTATATACAGAGCATTTTTGACTGGCTGTCTTAATGAAGGCTATGCCAAGAGATAATTGTGTTTTGTTGCTGCTGTTGCTAAAAGCCAGGAAAGAAAGTTGTGCTGAATCCCTAAGCACCAAATTATTAGAATAAGTACAAATCAAGATTTTGTTTTCTGTGTATTTCTGGGTGCTTCTGTGAGTCACCTGGTGGCCAGTTCTTTATATGAGAGTCTCTTAAAGATGCCTGTTCAGAAAGCAAAGAAAAACAAAGCTGTTACAGATTAGACCTGAGATGTCCCCAAAGACTTGTGTATTGAAGGCTCAGTATCTAGCTGATGGCACTGTTGGGAGGTGGTAGAAACTTTAGAAGGCAGGGATAGTTGGAATAAATGGGTCACTGGAGACACATCCTTGAAAGGTGTAATGTAACCATGGCCCCTTTCACCACTCCTCCTCCTTCTCTCTCTCCCTCTCTCTCTGTCTCTCTCCTCCTCTGTGTGTGTGTGTGTGTGTGTGTCTGTCTGTCTGTCTGCCTGTCTGTCTCTCTGTCTCTGTCTCTCTCTTTCTTTCTCTGTTCTTCCTGGCTCCCATAAAGTAAGCAGCTCTTCTCTACCATTCCTGCTCCACCATGATGTTCTGCTCCATGACAGGCCCAGGAACAGAGGAGCCAAGTGTCCACAGACTGATACCTCGGAAATCAGGAGCCAAAATAAATTCTTTCTTCTTTCAAAGTTCTCATCTCAGTGTTTGGTCACAGGGATAGACATACAAACACAGGTATTAAGATATATAAAATAATCCAGGCAGGCACCATAGTGCCCACCTGTAATCCAGTGACTCAGGAGGCTGCAGCAGGAGGCAGCCTGTGTAACTTATTACCCTGTCTGTGACCCTGTCTGAAGATTAAAAAAAAAATGAGAAAAGAGACTGGAGATGCAGCTCAGTGGTAGAGCACTTGCAAAGTATGTGCAAGGTCTTAGGTTCAACTCCCCAGAGGCAGACACACAAAATAACAATAATTATCATTATTATATATAATTCAAAATGGCTCAGAAATTTGAAGGAAGTTTTACAAAAATAATATTGTTCAGATAAAATTGTGAGATAAACTTTGGCTTTATGGACCAGTGTGTACTTGTTCCTGGAAGGGCCAAGCACCACTCTCATTGTCCTGGATGCATTTCCAATGTTGATGGGAATGCACGGGCAATGAAAGCCTCTGAGGACAATGAGGGCTCAGTGCACTATGGCATTATGATGTGCTATTCCCATCTGCAAATCCCCTAACCATTTGTTTTAAAATCCTTTTGTAGAAGATGCTGTAGGCATCCTCATCACATCTCCTTGGTCCTCATTTGGTTTCAGCTACAGCTGTCATGGCCATTTCTAACTCATTTCTCCCCTGAGCACACCCACTTGAAGTGCACCTCTCTAATCTTTGTAAATTAAGTCCTAGCATTGAGGTGAGAGTCCCCTGGAACCCTGGCAACCACAGTCACGAAGAATGTGGGTAGGGAGGACCTAATGCCCCACAAGCTACCAATCAGTGGGAGGCCATAGCAAGAAGAGAAACGTTTCAGCTTCTTGTTGGTTAGATAGCAATGGGAAGCATCTTTTGTACTTCTCAGAGTGCCTGAAGGAATTTATCTGCTTTCCCACCATACCATTTTGTTTTTTTCAATACTGGGGGGTTGAACCCAGGGCCTCACACTTACATGCTCTGCAAGTGCTAGACCACTGAGCTGCAACCGCAGCCTTTTTTTTTTTTTTTTTTTTTTTTTTTTTTTTTTTTTTTTACGTTTTGAGACAGAGTCTCCTTAAGTTACACAGAGTGCCTCTGGTCTGGAACTTGAGATCCTCCTGCCTCCGCCTCCCAAGGTGCTAGAATTACAGTCATGCGCCACCGTGCCCGGCTCTTGGCTAAATGTTTTTTGGGAGTGACTTGCCAGGTCCTTCTCACAAGCCTACAGCAGCTGGTATTCCCCGGCAGTCTCCCATCCAAGGACTAACCAGGCCTGCCCCTGCTTAGCTTCTGAGCTCTGACAGGCTTGGATGCCACAGTGCTATGGCTGCAGGCCTCATTACTATAGTGCGCTTTTATTTTGTTTCTATTTTGCCTGGTCTTACTCCTGTTTCCAATTTCACCTTCCAGATAAACTGTCTGCCTCCAAGTCCTTGCTCAGACTCTGATTTGGGAACCAAATTTAGATTACATTTCAACATATATCTATCATCTGCTACAGTGAGAGACAATTATGCAGGAAAGAAGAGTGAAGGGTTACTGATAAATGAGTAGGGTTTTAGGTGGGGCAGTTAGAAGCAAGGAAGGATCCCAAGAAAATATGATAGGAATTGCATTTAATGATTGATGATGATCATGATAATTTTCTTTATAAAAGTGTTTTTCCATGTAACAATAGTTGTTTTATTATTGCTAGCCTAAAATAATTTCTATGTGCTACTACTGCACTAAATATTTAAGATGTTGAGAATAGGTTGTTTGCAAAATGGTCTCAGAATTTGCCCAACCTCTATCCACACCTTTGTAGTCCCCTCTACATTGATTCTGGGATTAGTCCTGTGACTTACTGTGGCCCATGAGATGATAGTAAAAGTGATACAAGCAGAAGCTCAACTGCAAGCGCAACTAGGCTTGCTTTCTCTTGCTTTACTTGCACTCTAAGCCTCCCAGAAGAATAAACCTAAAATAGACTGCTGGTGAAGTCATGTCAGGGAGAACCAAGACACCGCAGCTAAGCCTGCCAAGTCTCAGACATGTGAGTAAGGGGTCTTAGATGAACTGACCCTGGGTTCAGGAGAGATCATTGCTATTTATCCTTGCAAGGTATTAAGCTTCGGGTACTTCATTTATCAGGAAAAGCTACCAATCCGGACTATTTCATGCAGTCCTTGCAATGTGCCTGTGAGTCTATTATCACCCCCAAGGTCACAAGGCCAGTAGATGGCAGAGCAATTTCAAAGCTAGATTTGCTCTATCTCAAAGTAAATTACCTCCCTACGATAGTCTTAGGGACCAAACATTTTTGAACAAGTCATTGATTAATTAACTAATTCCAAAAAATCCTTTTGGGGACTTACTTTGCTGTATAGCATACCAGTGATGCACAAGTGACTAAGGCATGAGTCCTGTCTTCCAAATAATCTCAGCATTGATTAACAGAGGTAGACATGTGACAAAGAAAGCTAAAACCATGCAGTCAGATGAGCATGGCCAATGTACAGTAGGCGTCTACTGATGGCACTGTGCTGTGAATTAGAACAGGGAGGAAAAGAGAATCAGGCAGTATATTGGAGTTTTGATGTTTGACTTTGCGTAATTTTGAAAAGTATTTCTTTGTCAAGGTTTATTCCTGACAAATATTTCAGATTCCTATCTGAGGCACGAACATGAAAATGATCTAAACTCTTCACTAAATCTTCTCTCAGCTGTGCCTAGTAATAGGATCCTCCCTGTACCCAACTATGTATTCACAGTTTGTATCTGACTCGCATTTTAAATTCTAAGTCCTCAAAGTGTGTGTAGTTTCCGAGTGAAAGCCACTGTTACTGAAAACAGGCTTTCTATCAGAACTGTTTTCTCAGCCCTGATCAGCTCAGTTCCCACAGTCACGAGGCTTATTGTAATAGAATCTTTCAATATTTCAAGAATCCAGGGATGTCCAACTTATCATGAACTATTATGCAGCAGTTAAAAGAAGAGAGGAGATATCCAAGATTACTGCTGAGTGGAAACACTGTGGAAGAATTATACATACAGTATATAATATCTTGCTAAAGCAACCGAATATGTATTTCTCTCTCTCTCTCTCTCTCTCTCTTTCACACACACACACACACACACACACACACACACACACACACACACACCCACACCCCACACATACACATTCAGGCATATACAGACACACCTGCATTCTGCTCACACACATGGATTTGAATTCAATCCTATGCTTTAAGTCAGGGATCCACAGCCTGTTAGGAAGTGGGTCACACAGCAGGAGGTGAGTGACAAGTGAGTGAGCAAAGCTTCATCTGTATTTATGCCACTCATGCATTTGAATAATCCTGAACCTCCCCCGACCCCCAATCCCCCACCTACCACCTGTGGAACATTGTCTTCCATGAACCTGGTTTGGAACTATTGCTTTAAACCACTCTGTAGTGTGGTGTTTTACAGCCAACACTGAAATTATTCCATCACCTTTCTTGGAGCCACTGCCTACCACAATTAGATGTTGTGCTGACTTTAATTATTCTATTAAATTGCAAAACCCTTGAGTTCCTATCTACCAGATGAAATCATGCACTAATGGGGGCCTGGACGGGACTGATTAGCTAGCAAGGGGAGGAGTACAAAATCAGGTAAGAGAGGCTGACTATGGTAAGATTGATTCTCTTTTGACTTGTTTCTAAAAATGTATAAGCTGTTTGCTTCTTTTCACCCAAGAAAGAAGTTAGAAAATTCTCTTTTGCCCTGAATGCCTTTCTTGTAACTAGGAAGCTTATCAGTCTTCTTCATTAAGCAGATTTGGAATGTTGCTTTGGAATTGAAACATTAGGTGTGATAGTGAAGCTATGGGAAAACAGTTTAGAGTTCAGGTAGGCCAACTTTGGAAATATAGCTTAATCTAAGGCTGGCTATTACCTGTCCTTAAAGATTTGGGCAGATAATTTAATCTCTTTGAACAGCCACAGCTCATTTGCCTATCTTCACTCCTATAAATCTATTTTTAACTCTATCTTGTTCTGAATCTATATGTAATGGGGGCTCTGAAGAGAGTATTTCTCATTTTTAACAATGATATGTTTTTCTGGAAGAAGTCAGGGAGAATGTCTTTGCTACCATGTATTGCCTTTTTCTGAATTTCTAGCATATTCTTTCATTATGTGAGGACTCCTGCATGAGTAATATGGGATGGATAAACATATATGATCTCTACCCACAGGAAGCTCCATTCTAGGGTCAGTAACACAAAAAGTACAAGATGTTTGGGTCAGTAAGGGTGAGAGCTGTCAAACAGCTAGGCCTGGGCTGCTCAGCTGGGTGATTGGTGGAGAGCCTCAAGAAATGACATTGAAGTAGGCCCTGAAGGACGAGCAAGACTCCCCATGGGAAGACACAGGGACAATTACATCAGGCAAGCAGGAAAGAGTGTGGAGAGATTGGAGGGACAAGAAAGGAACTGGTCTGGATAGGGGCAGAGAAAAGGCTATGTGACCACAGTGGGAGCTGGGAAGCAGTTTCTGTGAGAAGTCTTATCACAAATGGATATCTGGTATTTATGGGCTATGAGGGCTCTGTTGTAAGTACTCAGCTCTATAGTTATAGCACAAAAGGAGCCATGGGCAACACTTAATGAATGGAGGTGGCTGCATTCCAATAAAACTTTATTGTCAAGAACAGGCAGTGAGCTGAATTTGGCCACAGATTGCCAACCTCTAGACAATGATGTAAAGATTAAAAGTGTGGAGACCACAGAGGAAGGACATTGCAAGGACATGCAGGGTCTTGACTTTGAAACCTCCATGGTGAAATGGGCAGGGAATGTTCCTGGTTACACTGATCTGGAGTAGGATATTCCCTGCCACTTACCAGCTTTACAACCTTGATTTTTATATTATTTACCTGCTAAGGATCTATAGCCTGAACCCATCCCACTGTGGTGCCCAATCTGTCAGATCTCAGAAGCTAAGCAGGGTCAGACCTGGTTAGTGCTTAGATGGTAGACCACCTGGGAACACCAGGTGCTGTAGGCTTGGGAGAAGGACCTGACAATCCACTCCCAAAAAACAATCAGCCATTGAAAACCCTATGAATAGCAGAGAAACACCATAATAATGTTTTGCCTGTTGTACATAGAGTCACTATGAGTCAGATACTGACTCCATGGTACCTAACAACAGGTTCTAGAGCCATATCACCAAATAGGACAAGTGTCCTATTTGTCATTTCTCAGAAACTAAGCAGGGTCAGGCCTGGGTAGTCCTTGGATGGGAGACTACCTGGGAATAGCGGGTGCTACAGGCTTGGGAGAAGGAACTGGCAGCCACCCCCAAAACAATCAGCCACTGAAAACCCTATAAATAGCACAGAAGCATTGACATAGTGCCGGGCATGGCACCATGTTGGGTAATGATCTATTCTGTTGTACATAGGGTCACTGTGGGTCAAAGTTCACATGACAGCAAACTAACAGCAGACAACAACAACCTGCTAAAGCAGTTAGAATGATTAAATGAAGCAACATAGGTGCCCATTACATAAGAGAAATGATCAAGAGCTTCAATAAATATGTGTTCCCTTCTCTGTCACGTGAGGCATCTGCTATGAATACCAAATGTGATCAAAAGATAAGATGAATGCTTAAACTTAAAAAATTACTTGGTGTGGTGACACACACCTGTAATCCCAGTGACTATGAGGTGGAACCAGGAGGATTGAAAGTTGAAGGCCATAGGCAGCCTGCATAATTTAGCGAGACCCTGTCTCAATTTTAAAAATAAAGAACGGGCTGAGGATGCAGCTCAGTGCCAGAGGGCTTGCAAAGTGTGTGCAAGGCCCTGGCTTCAGCCTCCCAGTACTGAAAAAAGAAAAGAAAAGAAAAGAAAGAAGAAAGAAAAAATTATTATAGTAAATGACACATTGCCATTAATCCCCCTCAAGTTACTACCCCTGCCTTAGGACGCACTCATCTTGCTACTTTGGAGCAGTTCTGGAAGGCTTTTTACATGGTTCTAGTTGTACTGTCATGGCTGCCTTTATGTCACAAATCGATTCAAAACGTTGACCTTTTACAGTTGTTTTGACTTTGGGGAAGAGCCAGAAGGTGCACATTGCCAGGTCCAGTGAATAAAGTGGATGAGGACATATCATAATGCTTTTATTTGACAAAAATTGCCATACCAGAAGGAATGTGTGACACAAAGTGTCGTCATGATGGAGAGTGAAACTAACGACACTCATAGAAGAGGACTTCCAAACTGCTTCAGAAAGTGAAGTGGCAAGAGCGATGTGATGAGTGTGTTCAAAGTCAGGGAGAGTATTTTAAGGGGCTTCATGACAACGTACAGGAGAAGGACCTGGCAATCCACATCCAAAGTAATCTTGAAACAATCAGCCATTGAAAACCCTATGAAGGTTGCTATGAGTCGCACCCAACTCGACAGCACCTAATAACAACAACAATGTGTCTTTTGTAGTTGTTGGGTGCTGTTCAGTCAGATCTGAGTCATAGTAACCACATGTAAAACATAATGAAACACAACACAACACGGTGCCAGGACCACAATCATATGTTTGAACCATTGTGGCAGCCACAATGTTTCTTCTCATTGCGAGTGGTGCCACATCAGAAAAATAAGGTCTCAAGGTATTTACTCCATTCCAGTCATAAAGGTCAACTATATTTTGAGGAGGCGACTCTTCCCCAGTCATTTCTTGAATACCTTCCAACCTGGGGATTCAAAATCCAGCACTATACTTGACAGTGCTACTCTGTTATTCATAAGGTTTTCAATGGCTAATCATATTGGGAATGAGCTGCTGGGTCCTTCTCCCTGGTCTGTGTTAGTTTGGAAGCTCAGCTGAAACCTGTTTCCATGGGTGGCCTTGCTGGTTTCTGGAATACTGGTGGCATAGCTTTTAGCATCATAGCAACATGCAAGCAGCCACAGGACAAGCTGACAGACACGTGGGAGAATATGTATTATACTGTAATAATTTTTTAGAATTTAAACCTTCACCTTATTTTTTGATCACACCTCAAATAGGAAGAGAGTGTTATGCTCCCAGAGTGTCTTCAGGGAGTGCCAGAAGGTCCCCACCACTCAGCCCTTGGAAAATGTCTCTATAAAGCACACAGGCGCCACTAACTTCCTCATTGATGGGTGGAGGGCTCTGGCTGCCTATTTAACCTTTCATTAACTCTAGAGAAGTGATGCTATTTTAAAAAATTATATAGCACAGGTTTAATTTAATATCTCTACCCATGTTAATTCAGTGATTTGAAAAAAACTGAATTTGTTTTTAATTAACTGAGAGCAAAGGGCATTTTACACTCTATGTCAAGAGAGGCAAACGTTGTTTGTTGTAGGCAAGAATGAGAAAAAAACTCATTAATGTCATTATAAGGCTGACTTCTATTTCAATCTTTGGGGCCCCACATGGACTATCTGAATAAAAGAGAAGATTTTAAAATATAACATGGAGGAAAATTGTTCTTTCCCCTCAATACATATATATTTAAATGTTCTGATTGGATATCTGTGTGTGTGTGTGTGTGTGTGTGTGTGTGTGTGTGTGTGCGTGTATGTGTGTGTACATGCATGTAAAAGACTTTAACTATGCTCATTCATGACTTATGTAAATAACAGCAAGCAGCCTCCGAACGTTTTGTTGTTCTTGTTGTTTTCAGTTTTCTCAGACAGGCGCTCACTCTGGAGCTCAGGCTGTCCTCCAATTCCTGACTCTCTTGCTTTAGCATCCTGAGTGCTGGGATGACAGGTCTGTACTGCCACATCCAGCCAGGAATTAGATTTCTAATCCCTTCCTCTAGATGGCAGAACCTGGACCATGCATTTATAAGGAGCCAGAGAATGGCTACGGAAGGCAGGAACATTCCTGCCAGTCACAAAGCGTGCCATAATCAGAGACCCATGATGGCCTCAGTTCTGCACATGGCATGCACGGTGACAATCCACATACATTCTTGTCCTTAAGAGCTTTTGTCAGACTGAAAACTGGGACATCACATGCAAGGAGAAGAAAAATATTTAGAAAAGGATTTGAGTCAGTCTGGATTGAAATCCAACCCAGGCCTGACTTACCTTTTGATTAAATTACCAGAGAAGATTCACACACCCGCACATAGCCTTCTTCAACACGCACAGCTCTTGCTGTGTACTCAATATCGTGCACCAAAGCCAGTGAGTATATCTCAGTGTACATAAGTGTTACCTGTGGTGGCTTTTAGAAATGGAGAGTTCAGTGTCCTATGCTCTGCGATTCGAATTTAGTATAACTGAGGGAGGGCCTAGGAATATGAATTTATCTTAAGCACCTTGGGTGATTTTCATAATGAGGACCTATGTGCCGTGCTGTAAGTAGATAGTGAGCTGACGCTTAAGAATGGCAGCTTTATTAAAGCCAACTCATTTACAGTATTTCTTTTCTTTTTTCTCTTGCCTAATGATCAGTACATTTCAATATGCAGCCATGTGCATATTGAACGCCAACTTGAGAATTTTCAAGACGTAGGTCCAAGTTATTTTTCTCAAAAACTCAAAGGATCATTTTTAGCATTAATTGGCCAAGAAGGAGGAAGTCCACATGGCTGTCTTGGTCTAATTGCCACCCACTGCTGGCTCTTTCTACCTCAGAACAGGTGTAGAAATCATGAATCATCCCTCCCGGTTACTTCTGGCATTTTGCAACTGATTGTTTTAGAGGCCAAACTGTTTTGTGAAAAATTTAACTTGTCATTCTGTCAGAAATCTTTTAGGAAGATATTTGACATTAAAAAAACCATTTTAAGTCAATAATCAAGATGACTATTCACATATTTTGTTGGATATTTTGAACATGCATGTCTTGAAATATTTTTCAATGGAGATTAAGCAAAGATCTATAAATATAATCCCAGAAAGCCTGGATCCAAACACAGTAATTGTATAAAACTGTGTCTATCAAGAACTAATTTGAGAGACTGTATTTTTCTGGGGAAGTAGAAAAGATTTTTCGGTTTCTCTATAGAAAATGTTTGTGCCTGGAACTATACACATATATTATTGACTAAAATTTAAAAAATACATTGCATGAAAAGTTCTGGAGAGAGAATAACAATAGTAAGGAATATTAAAAGCTACTTTTATGGCAAAGGTATTGCAATTGCCATTTCTGTGAGCCCCACACTGTGATCAATAGTCTACACACATGAACCCATTCGATCTTTGCTAGGCCTTATCTTGGAATGTTAAATTTTAGAATATTAAATAACATTCTTTAAAATATACAGGTGGTGGTTATCTCTCAACCTCATCTGAATAATCATGATACAAAGGTGGTCCTGTGTTTGCTTTTAACTGGCTGCCCTTCTGCTTACAATTGTGGGAATGTATGTTATTCAAACCTCACTGAACTACAGTTTCCATGTCAAAAATAAAAACATTGAACACAATGAACCATTGTATTAGATTAAAGAATGAATTCCAAGGGGTGGGAAAATAATATGGAGAGATAAAGAGGGAGAGGATAATCCCAAAATAGATGATGCAGCAATACAAATACATGGGGAAAAGGGAAAGGAACCTATAACTAGCCCGCAGCCATATCACTGTGGCATCTGGTCCCGTCAGATCTGAGAAACTATGCAGGGTGGGGCCTGGTGAGTACTTGGATGGGAGACTGCCTGGGAATACCAGGTGCTGTAGGCTTTGGAGAAGGACCTGGCAACCTATTCCCAAACATCAATCTGCCACTGAAAACCCTATGAACAGCAGAGAAGCACTGACAATAGTGTTCCACTTCGTGTATGTAGGGTCCCTATGAGTCGGACACTGACTTGACGGCCTATGATACTCTACTATATATTAATCAAAAGGTTCTGTGAAATATGTAAGTTGATGAAAGTATAACCCAAAGTGGTGTTAATAGTTGCATAAAGGAAATAGCAAAAGCCTTATTTCTCTGCACTCCACCAACATTTATGAAGGGGAATTAAAAATAACATAGAATTTAAGTGTTTCATGAAGTTCTGTGTGCGTGTGAAATATTAAGAGAAATAACAAAACTGTTGTGTCATATTAATATGAAAACATTCAGGATCAATTCTTGCTTTAAGTCTGTTTATCCACTTGACATTCAACCACAGCCACACAAAACCTGACTTAATTGGAGGAGCCTGGTGGTATAGGCAGTTGGGATTTTTAAAGGTCAATGACTTGATCCCAAGCTGGTCATCGATACCATTTAGACAGTTAGAATCAACTTCTTTTGCCTCTTCTTTTCCCTTGGGAGTGTTTGTTTAGTATTTGCTTATGAGGATTTATAACTAAATTTACAGTTGCAAGTATGAAGAGGGACAAGGGCCACACTTAAGACGGTTATTTGGAAACTTCTAACTGTAATTTAATTTTTTCTTAAGAACAAAGAAGACAAAGCTGATCTTTAGAATCAAAGAGAGATTAGATTAAACAGAGACTCTTTTTCTGATTTCCCAGTGGTACTGAATTGACATGCTCTCTACCTAGGTTCTTGCTTTTTCTGTAGCTGTGGTTTCTATGTGGGTGTCCTTTCTGGGCATTATTCTGTCTGTTGAAGAAATCTCAGCCACTCAGAATACAGCATTGGTTTCTCTTTTGATAAGCAATAAGTTTCTTTGTAAGAAAGTAATTATTTTCCGGAAGTATTATAGCGAGTAATTGGAACTGTAGTCAGATAGATGTGTGGGCTTCATCTACTGTTTATTGAGTTGAATGCACTATGGAAGAGAACATTTGAATCCATCCTTCCTTGGGACTCCAGAGGATGTTCCAAACACTTTGGAGGGAAAGAAGCAAGGAAAATCTGCTCCCTGATAATTTGCTAAGTACCAGCACTATCTCAATAAGCTAAGTGGATTGAAAACAAGAATAATCCCATGTTATCAACAAGAATTGTACTGAACATTTGGTGAGCATTTACACCTGCCAAACCATTTCTGTGCCTTTTCTCTCATTCTCATGACACCCCATGAGGTGTGCATTCTTTTTTTCAAAAAGTGTTCACTTTACATATAAAGAAAAGAAACAGAAGTTTAGAAATGTTAACTAACTTACTCTCTATGTTGACGAAAATGGCAGAGCTACGATTGAAACCCAAATCAGGCAGGTACTGAGGCTGTTGCACATTACTATTATTTATTTCCTATTCCACAAGCCTGATAGAAAGAGGGACACAAGAAAACACCATAATTAAAAGGCAGTGAATAGAAATAGTAACAGACTTCATTAATCAATCAACTATAAATTTGCATATTACAGTTTTAGGAGTATTCGGTTGACGTTGTACATTAGTTAGAAAAAGAACAAATTGGCATTCTGAAAATGTCAGGGGTAGGACAGGCAAAACTGTCTCCCTCTCATAATTTTGTAGCAGATGTCTGTTTAGGGGTCTGCTATCCATTACCCTTCTCTTTGTAATAGTACCCTGAGTATTTTGGGAGAGCCACTCCTCCATATATATTTTTTTTATGTTTTCATTATTGTTTTTGCTTTTGTTTTCATTTTTGAGACAGTTTCACTATGTAGCCCAGGCTGGCTTCAAACTCAGGTTCTTCCTGCCTCAGTCCCCGAGTTCAGGGATTACAGGCATGTTCTACTATGCCAGCTGTTTCATTTTATTTTTGATTGACACATAATAATTGTACAAATTTGTGAGGGTACCATATGATGTTTCCATCAGCCATAAGAAAAGAGGAAATCCTGTCATTTCTGACCACATGGATGAAACTGGAGGACATTATGTTAAGTAGCATAAGCTACACACAGAAAGACACACACAGCAAGTGTCTCTCGCATGTGGAATGCTACTTCATTTTGCATCTACATGGTTTGATGGAGACCTGTGCATGGCTACCCAGAGTAGCTTCATCTTCCTGACTAATGTGATTGGGCCACGGTAGGCACATGGTTCAAGTCACTCAGTCACAGTGAATTTTGGATTTTGTTCTGCATCTACTAGAAAGCATTCTCTCTCTTTTGCCCTAGACCAGCTGGATGCTTTCACTTGAAATTTGTAACTAAAGCTGTCAAAGCACAATGCAGACTTGAAAGAGAGAAATAGATTTGCAATGGTAGTATTTCCACTTCTTGGTCCAGTCCAGTCTTACAGCAGTATCATCTGTGGACTCTAAAATTATGTAAGAAATAGATTCACATCTTTGGCTTAAGCCAGATTGGATTGGGCTTTTCTGTTACACACAATTGGAAGAGTTTGGTTTATTTTTTACATCTACCCCATCCACGGTGTGAGGGGGTGGGGGAGGCATGGCTGGGGGTACAAACTGAGCTATGAAGTTCCAGTCTACATACCTGTACTTGATACTCTGATCCATCATTTATTAGCCATGTGACCCTGGGTCAGGCTTTTGGTTACTCAGCATGTCCATTTCCATTTTTATTAAACTAAGAAGTAAAAACTCATGTCTGTGATGCTGATGGTGGTATAAGGATCAAATAATTTCAGGAAGTACTTTGAGTAAAGAAAAGAATTGTATGCAGGTAAGGACATACAATTCACAACCTAGGCCAGTAATCATTGCACGATATCTATGTGTCTCTCAATCCAAACATTTTCTAAATCAAAATACTAGCGAGTTGCTAGTCACCTCAGGTGCTGGATCTGGCCCTACACTTTCCAGTTGTATTAGTTAGCTTTGGTATCCCTGATACCAAAATACCTGATAGAGCAACTTAAGGGAAGAAGCATTTATTTTTGGCTCATGTTTTCAGGGGTTCAATCCATATTGGCCGAGAGGGTGTGGTTGAGGAGGTGGCAGGAGTGCATGTCAGAGAAGAATTATTCACATCATGGCTGATCAGAAGTAGAAAGAATGTAGACAGAACTGATGGCCTGTGTAAAACCCCCAAAGGCCCACCCCCAATGACCTACTTCTGCCAGCCTTCTTCCACCTCCCAAAGTTCCACAGCCTCTCAAAATAGTGCTATCTGCTGAGAACTAAATACTCACATGTGAGCCTCAGGAGACTTTTTTTTTTTTTTTTACTTAAACCATAACATCAAGTAAATAGAATAATAATGATGATATCTATCTCATAATGAGGAATATTGGCATTTCTTGGTTCCATTATTCAATTACAGGAAGCCTAATATTTATTTGCAAATGAAACAAGGAAATTTAAAAGCCAAGTCTCAAATTGAGCCCTACCAACATGAATGCCAACCTTTATGTAGAAAAAGGAAGAAAGACTAAGAAAAGTTTTCTTTGTCATTGATGAGGCATTAAGTATGTTCCAGTTCACTTTGAGAATTGACACCTGTGTAGTTTTGAAACAATGTGAAAATAACATACAATCTGTGTTCAAAATGATTGTGTGATTTTGTGTTCAAAATGATGCAAATCAACTTAAATATAAGATATGAACAAAAAATATGGTGAATATTTAATTTAACAAGTATTACTGTAAAAGGTCTGTTTCCATTAATCCTCCTCAAAATACTCCCCTGGCTTCAAACACATTTATCTCATCATTTTTGCCACTTTCTGAGGCAGTCCTGGCAGTCCTGTTTTGTGAGTGCCTTTAGTTTCGTCTTCCATCATGATAGCGCTCCATGTCACACATCTCTTCTGGTACTAGAATTTCTGTTAAATAAAAACCTTATGATGTGTCTTTATCTACCCTATTCATATGGTCTAGCACCCTATGCCTTCTGACTCTTCTCCAAAGTCAAAATAATCAAGAAAGGTAAACATTCTGAATCAATTCAGAATATTGAGGCAACCACAACTGTACAATTAAAAACACTCAAGGAAGAGGACTTCCAGAACTGTGCCAGAAAGTGGCAAGAGTGATGAGTTGAGTGTGTTTGAAGCTAGGGAGATTTTTTTTTGAGGGGATTATATAGCAATGTGTTTTTTATTGTAATATTTCTTTTCAAAATTTAAGCATCCACCATAGGTTTTGATAATAGTTTTCAAATGCAGAACAATCCACTGCCACTCATTAAATTTTTCTCTTCTGAAGGGAGAAGAGAGTTCATTTCCACAACCAAGAGCTAATCAGCTTACTAATTACAGAAACATTGTAGAGGATGCTCAGAAGAGTTATAAAATTATAACATCTATTCAAATATGCACACGGAGAGAGCGAAAGTCCTCACAATATGAGGACTCATGGCAGATACATATGCGCAGTTGTTACCTGGAAAATTTCAAAGTAGACATATATCACAGTCCATTTCTGCCTAGTTCCTTAAGCAGATTTGCCATCTGCAACTCATTCGTATGTACACTAATCATGAAGACAGATGCCCTCTCTTTCATCACCCACTCCCATCAGAATTCTATCTTGAATTTACTTTCACCCTCTCACCCTCCAAAACAGATCCTTATTATTTTAAGTCCCCCAGGGCTAAGGTTAAGTTTTAAAGAAACTATCACATAGGACAAAAAGAAGGGAGGGGCAGAGTTTGTTTTCCCAGCACCATCAGACACCTCAATGGCTAAGCAGGCCAGGGTAGGCCTCCATTTTTTCTTGCTTGGTCAGCTGGAGTAAAGCCTTCTTGCTGTCTCTGTTTCAACACTGAAGTATCTGTTCTCATAGGACTGAAAATGGTCCTAAAAACGAATCACATAAGCACACTTTCTGGACTTAAAACCCTATGAGCAGACCTATTTCATTCATATAACATCCTTATATAAGACTTCAACTGCACCCCTCCCTCACTAACCCCTCTGGGGTTAGCCTCAGCCCCTTTGATGCCTACCATTCCATTCCCTGGCGCCACCTGCTATTCTTGAGGAGCCCGACTTAGGACTTTTCACACTTAATCATTCTGTCTGGAATGCTATCTCCAAATATGTCATTATGGCCCTCTCCCTCAATGCTCACTCTATCCAAATTTCACATGTCTGGGCAGGCAGCTCCTCAGATTTACTTGACAGTCCTTTATTTGACTGACTTCCTTTCCTTTCCTTCCCTCCCTTTTCTCCCTCCCTCCCTCCCTTCCTTCCTTCCTTCCTTCCCTCCTTCTTCTTTTCCTCAGAGTAATACATGTTTGTTTATTTTCTATGACTTTCCAGTAAAATGTAAAATCCATAGCTGCAGGTCTTTGTTTTGGCACTATGTGCCAAATGTACTAGGCAGGCAATAAATATTTGTTAGATAAATGAAGAAATACTTATTATATAAGTAAATTCATTTGAGTTCTACTCAAGAGCAAAAGGTTAATTTAGAAGTGTGATTTAATACTACCAATACCAACACATACAACATAGTATATTAAGAACTTTCTTTTATTGGGTTTTATAGACTTGGATTAAAATTCTGCTCACTGTGCTGCATAGAAACTTAGTGACCCTGAAACAGTCTTGTTTTCTATTTTTAGGAGCCCTGTAGATGAGTCTGACTGTAGCAACCCTATATACATATCCATAGGGTTTTCAGTGGCTGATTGTTTCAGGATTGTTTTGGGAGTGAGCTGCTGTGTCCTCCCATTTTTGTGGTGCTGGGGATCAAGTGCAGGGCCTCAGAGAGTGCAGAGCAGCACTCTACCAACTGACCTAAATCCTCGCCCTAAACCAGTCTTAGTCAACTAAAATATAAAATGTGGATTGGAGTTTAATTAACGGCAGGCTTAAATGAAATGAGCTATGGAAAGCATTTAAGGCATTATCCTGAAAAAAAAAAATACATACACAATGCACATGCACAATAATAGATCTTATTTTTGTCTATGATCAATTCCAAAAAGTTACAAAATTATAGAAAAGTGTGAGAGAGAAAATGAACATCATCTGACATTTTATATCCAGAGATTGCCAACATGTAATTTGCCTTTAGTAGACTTTAAAATAATAGTTTATGCTTAAAAATTGACAAAGCAGAACTCATACTGAAGAGTATGTTTAAAGTAAGTATGTTTTACTATGCATACTCTCCCATTTTACGAACAAAGCATTGCTTCTACATGGCTACATATATTTCCACCATAGCAATATGCAATATTTAAGTGATTTAAAGAAAAAAAATAGTATAAATGGGACAGCACCTAACAATGATATAACATGTTTATTTTTATTAAACACAGTTCTGAAAGATAATAAATAAACCTAACTTCATTGAAATATAATCCTTATTTATTTTTTCTATAAATACCTTTGCTTTTTTATTTCTGAGTACACACACATGCATTTTTAAGTAAAATGTGATCAGAATATGCATTCTCCTTGGCAACCTGTTCTTTCCCCAAAGATTATACCCTGTCTCTCTTTTCATATAAATAATAATAGTTCCATAACACCATTTTTTATGACTACACAGTGTTTCCTTGTGTGACTTTACTATAATTTACTTTAAAAAAATGCCTGTAATTGAAGACATAGGCATTGGAGCATAGCGATTAAAAACAGAGGCTTTGGAATCAGAGAAATTGACCTTCAAATTCCAGATCCACTACTTTGAATTTGGTACTTTGCACAAGTTCTTGCCCCATTAGAATCATACATTGCAAAAAAAAAAAAAAAGAATTGGGGCTAATTATTTTTACAACATTGACTTAGTTTAAAACTGAGAGAGAAAATGGATGAACAGAATTTGGCATAGTGAATAACTTATTAAGTATAGTTCCCATATGGTGGTTGTTATTATTTAATGTTTAATTCCCTTGTCATCATTATTTGGTTCAAGATGCATGGGTAGAAGAGAGCATAAAAGAATCCAATCATGTGGGACAAGAAATGTTTTCCCATTGGTGGGAATAAAAAGAATCAGCCCTGTGTCTCAGGGCTGAGTCTTAGGGGCTAGTCTTTCAAGATTCTAGATTTTTATAACACCATTTCTTCCCCTTCTTCACTCAATCCTAGAAGGGTTGGAGAGGCTTCCTACTTCCTTGGGGTATAGTTACTATCTCTGGGTTACCTCATTGTTCCTTTTTAGATTTTCAGTTTCCCAAAATCCTTTGATTTCTTATATTAGATTCTCTCTGTTGGAATCCCGTGTATGGGTCTTTATTTTCTCACTGTACCCTGGCAGAAATACCTTCACGAGGAAGGAGAAATTCTCTGGCCACTCATACGAATAGTGTTCTCAAAAATCAAAAGGAAGGGGGGAGGGGGGAAACATAGAGGAGGGTAAGGGGTAACCTATATGAATAATGCTTATCAAATTGCATATATGAAAATTGTCACAACGAAAAGCATGTCAAAATGAATCACATTATGATGTACATTAAAAATTTCTAATAAAAAAAAAAAACCAATGTGGCTGGTGATATCTAAAAATTACTCTTCTATTACAATGCTTTCTGGAATTCTGTCACGGACTCTCATTCTGTCATGCTTACTTCTGTATTAACATCCACATATTATTCACTTAATATTTTATAATCAACTAATTTCAGTTGAGATATCATTAACTTGGTAAGGAAACTTCATGTCACTACTGCAAATAAATTTGCCATAACTAGAAGACTCTCATTATCATGCATTGAAATAATGTCATTAAAATAAACACTTAAAAATCATTCATGTGCTCATCATTTCGAGTGTAAACATTCTCTGTTTTTCTCCAATGTCTTCTTGGTTGACAAAGAAAGGCAAGTAGGCAACTCAGAAGAAGGAAAAAAAATCAGTAATAGTTTGAAGTATTATGTATTAACATAAGATTAAATACCAATGCAATCTCCCTTGGTGGGAACTTTTTTCGTGTTTTAACTGACTGCCTGCTCTTTATTCTTGGAAATTCAATTTGGTGGAATTGAGAGAAAATTACTCTAAGTGGAATTCTCCAACAGCTCTCTCTCCAAGCCTCCTCCCAGAGACCCCTTGCTAGTTTTTGGTTACATGCACTCCTCCCTCATGTCGGCTTCTTTATCCTGTTTATGCTTGTCTAGTGTTCAAATCTCATTTCTCTTTTCTCTTTCTTCAAGCACTCTTTAGGTGACTTGAAGCACAAAACACAGATTTTAAATTTTTTCCCAATGGTTTTGACCTCGATGTTGTTGTTAGGTGCCCTGGGGTCGAGTCTGACTCATAGTAACCCTATGTACAAGAGAATGAAATATTCCCTGACACTGTGCCATGCCTGGCACTATTGTCAGTGCTTCTCTGCTACTCATAGGGTTTCCATTGGCTCAATGTTTTGGGAGTGGATTGCCAGGTCCTTCTTCCTAGCCTGCAGTACCTGGTATTCCTAGACTGTCTCTCATCTAAGGACTAATCAAGCCAAACCTGCTTAGCTTCCAAGATCAGATGCTTGGGGCTATGGCTGCGCACTTTGACCTTGATAGGGTTCAATTAATGTTTTCTCAATGAATAGGTGATTGAAGACATACTAAAAGTATGTAATTGATACTGGATTTTTACCACACCTACTATGTGTATACCGTTATTATTATTTTTTTTTAAATTGGAAAGATAGGCCTTGAAAATTGAGAGGGACTTGGTTAGGCCAAGAGGGATTGGGAGAAAGTTCCAGGGAGAGAATGTGAGATGTGCTAGAGGCTTTGAGGTAGGGAAAATGATATGGGAAGGGGCTTAGGAGGAGGAAAGTGTGGCTGGAAGAGAGGCTTGATGTGGAGCTGCCATCATGATGACTGAGGCTGTTGGAGCACATTTGAAATGCAAGTTCTATATGGTTATAGCAGGCATGATCATGGGACTCGGGCTTTCTGGATTGCCATTGGAGTGAATCTCAGATTCTGTTTGAAATGTGAGCTGCTTGTGGGGATTTCTCACAGGAACCAGTTCAGAACCTCTTCCTACCTATTGACCCCCTTTTCCCACATGGACATCATAAAGGTTGAGGTGATGAGAGAGATAACTTTGTGAGGGGGATGATGATGTGGACGTTCCTCCCCACCAAGCTTGGTGAGGAGTACTCTAAAGAGAGCCATGGAAACTGGGAACAGATTCCCCACAGTAGGGAGGGGGTATGGGGTCTGTATTATACTTCCATCACAGTCTCTTTTTCTCTCCCTGAATAAATTTTGATCATCTCAAAAGGAGGGACTGACTTTTCTCTAAATAGGGAACAAGGAAGATGACTCCCAGTGAGTACATTTTAATAGGACAAGAGGAAAGAGTGAAATTGAATTTTGACTATGGTCACAATCGTATCTGTTCAACACACTGGTTGTGCAGATATTAATGCATTCATTTTTCACAAGGATCAGATACAATTTTTTTTGTTATTTTTTCCTCTACTTAAAAGATGAAAAAAACTAAAGATAAGAGATGCTGAATAACTTCCTCAAATCAGCACAGTCAATGGGAATGGAGCTGTGATCTGAACCAAGAATTAATGTCACACCAGTACCAAACTTTAGCTACTAGCATGAACTATTTCCATGCAGTAGCACTTAGTACACTTAGCACTTAGTAGCACTTAGTACTTGGTACAGCTAGGATGTGGAAATTCTTGATTCCAGCTAAGGAGTAAAAATATTTTCCCCATAATCAGCAGTGTATCACACAGCAAAAGAGCTTTCTGAACAGGCTGCAGTATCTTTGGAATGGAAGTGGTTACATGCAACCAGCAATTATTTATTTATTCACAGAATACTTTGAGTTCCCATGATGTACAAAATACTGGATATAAGAATAAAGAGAATAGACAGTGTGTCTAAAGGCGGCGGCTTTCATTTGGAGAGTTTCACTGGATATTGCTGTTCAACCAGATGCTATTTACAGAATTTAATATGCTGTGTACCAAGGATATTAGCTTTATTTTAGGAAGTGTGAACAAAACTGCAAACCCAATGATGAGGGCGGATGCTGGGAGCTGACAGACTCGCGCAAATGAACTGACATGCCAGAGAGAACAAAGCCATTTTGTCTGTATTTTAAATATTCCCTTCCTATCAAATTCCTGCTGCTGTGACTCCAATATCACGCACAACCCAGAAAATGGAAAGAAATGAACACAGAAATATTAGTTTTCCAGGTTGGGCTCCAGAAGGCATCAGAAAACAGTCTCATTTCCTCACCAGTAAGGCTGTTCGCACAGCTGGGGCTGAAGGAAGCATTCATCAACCATTCGTCAGGGCATTGTTTGATGTTCAATAACATCACCAAAGAATTTGGTTTTGGAATAAAGGTGGACTCAATGGCACTGAACAACAACAATTTAGCTCCAAAGTCTATTTTATGAATTATTTTCAAACACCACCAAAACACAAGGGCATCCAGATAAGTTTTATCTTGGTCTTGTATTATTTTTAATAGACTCATAGAATTACAAAATTGTTCCAAATTTGTGGGCTTTCAAGTTAGAAATTTTCAGAGTGCCTCTCACTGGAGCATTGTTAGCAAACAGAACAAATTTATGACAATGCAGGGCAAGTCACCAGAAGGTCACGCCTATTAATTTAAATTCTTCTGCAAACCCAGCATATTCTATACAAGACTGGGGCAATAGGGAGTATTTATTTGTATTGTTCTAAGGATGCACATTCTGTTCAGAAAATGAGTTGTGCATGAACTTCTCCATACATCATAACAGACTTGTTGGCCATTTAGAAGATCCTCCTCCTGTTGCATGTGACCAGAGGCTGCTGTTCACGCTCTTCAGAGCTACTGAGAGATAAACATGGACCTAAGTGAGCACCAAGCAGCTACTTCCCAGGAAAAGTTCTTAAAGAGGAGGGGATGTATTTACTACCCTGCACACAGTTTAAGACTTTCTAAGTCTATTGGAGTAATAATTATATTAATTTGAATGCAACTTCAGTTTTATGAAGCTAGAAAAAGATGCCATAAGCAGCAGAGGGAGAATGTCTGTAAAAGTACAGCTGAGGACACTGGACCACCTCAACTTCTCATGACCTAGAATTCCTGGAGCATGGAGCTCAGCTTTTGGTTTCCACAAGGGAGTCACACACAAAGGTGGAGAAAGAAATGGTAGTGAGGTGATGGACTGAATGATCCCCATTCTTCATTCTTCCGTGCACCTATTCTTTGGCCATTGTTCCAACTTCATGCTGTGATTTAAGGCGG
>VMDO01004398.1:115082-126448 GCA_007922755.1 Pedetes capensis
TTTTTTTTTTTTTTTTTTTTTTTTTTTTTTTTTTTTTTTTTTTTTTTTTTTTTTTTTTTTGTGGAATCTCTGGATTAGACTTTGAGATTGCATGGGCAACCCTATACTATCTTTGCCTAAGGTGCCCCTGGCATGGTCCTCAGCACTCCCTGGAGCTCAGCTCTTCACACCATCTCTTGTGGGGTTTCTCTTCAAAAGGTTCCTTTTTCCCCATTGAGGAATGACCTCATACTCATTAAGATGCTTATTATATATGTAAAAAAATGTTGGCAAAGATACAGAGCAAGTGAATCCCCTGTTGTTGTGATTGATTATAAAATGGTGCAGCCACTATGGAAAACAGTAAGGCAGTTTTCCAAATAATTAAAATTAGAACTATCAGATAATTCAGCAAATTTTTTTCTGGGTATATATCCAAAAGAATTGGAAACAGAGTCTCAAAGGGATATTTTCAGATCTATGTTCATAGCAATGTTGTTTAATACAGTCAAGGGGTGGATGCAACCTAAATGTCCATTGCCACATGGATAGTTAAAGCAAATGTCTCCATGTCCCAACTAAGCCCATCTCAAAGGCCCCCAGTGGTGTACCTACTAGGCACTTTGATAAAATACCTGTTTAGATCCTAACAGAACTGCCTGTCACCAAATAGGGTGTAATAAAGCAAACACACACACACACACACACACACACACACACACACACACACACACAATAATAGCATAAACCCACAAGGAAATATTCACTTTTCAGAGGGCTGTGAATTCTGACATGCAACAACACTGAGGACAGTACACTGAGTGAACTAAGTCAGACAGAAAAGAACAAATATGGTATGATCCCACTTATGTGAGGTAGGTAGGTAGGTCATATTCATAGACACAGAAAGAAACATGGTGGCCCCCAGGGGCTGGGAGGAGTGAGGAATGGGGAGTTATTAAATGGTGGAATGTTTCAGTTGCCCAAAGTAGAGTTCAGGAGATCCATGGGGGTGATGGTTGCACAAAAATGTGTACTCACTACTAAACAAACACTTACAAAAAATGGTAAATTTCATGTTTTTATTATAATAGAATAAATATTTCTTTGCAATGTGTGTGATCTTGAAATCCAAGAAGATCTGATGGTATTGCTAGGTTAATTTTCCAAATCTTTTAAAAAACTTTTGGCAGAAGTGCAAGAACCTTTGTCCCTTCCACACTCCAAATTAATCGTGAGTCGGTCCAGTGACATGTGCCTATGCAGCTACAGTTACATTCTGATGACTTGAAGGTTCCTCAGCTGTTTCATTTTTGGCAGCTGAATAAAGAATGACATAACGTGAATGAATATTTTATAAAGGAGACGTGGCAGTGGGGGAACATGAATAGCTGCTTGACTTTTACAGTAGTGGGCACTGTAAAGTCAGGCTCTGTCACCTTGTTTTAGATGACAGGTTCAGAGCTGATGAAGTGAATGGTCTGATTGTCTAGCAGAAAACTAAGAGCTTTTAGTACAACCTGCAGGCATTTGACCCAATAAGGTGAGTTAGGAATTAAAAGATAAGATTAGAAGATAATTAAGAAAAGTCTATACTAATTCTTTAAAAGGAGGAGTATGTCTGATTTCATTGCCTTAGTTCAAATTATATGTCACAGGTTCCAGCTGGATGAAATCTTTCTTATTTAGTGGAAAGGAAATCATTGCTCAGAGCGGACATAGATTATAAGGCTTGGAGGAATTGTGTTTGGGGTTAATTTTCAAAAAGTGCTTTTGAACTTTTCCTGATTCAGCACCAATAGAAAAGCATAGGAGTCCCAGGGGTTTCTTCAGATATATTATGGATGAATGTTTACATCATCACAGTTATGAAATCAGCAAGCATTACCTGCAATGGATGTTGCTCCAGAGTGCAAACAACTAGGTTCAATGCCATGCTCCTTAATTTTTTTTACCTGCTGAATGACTTTGGGCAAGTAGCTGACAGGCTCTTAGATTCTCACTCTTCCGACATTTCACCCACACGCTAGCAACATAACACTACCTGGGAGCTAGTTAAAAGCACAGAACCTTGGCCATCCCAGACCTACTGGACTACTGAACTAGAATTTATATTTTAGATAGCTCTTCAGGTGAATCAAGCACATGCTAAATTTTGAGAAGCTCTGTGCTAGACCAAAGGTCCTTAAATTTCAGTCTTTTGCTTATTACTTTCATGTTGCCTTATATAAACCATATACTATTATTTAATTGAATCTTTTTCATTTAATCAACTCATTTTAACTTGAACGCCTGTATTAAACACTAAATAGAAGTATCAGCTGGCAGGTAGAGAATGTGATAGCACAAAAATTTATGGTGAAATAAAGCAGTAGTATTATAGTAAATTATGAGAGGTTATTTGACATAGTTGTGAAGGTGAAATATGCTAATAAATGTATAGCACTTGGAATAATGTATGGCATACAATCAAATGCAATGTTTTAACTAATGTATTACTGTTTACATTAAATAGTCATTAACATGCCTTCTCTTTTTGATCAAAAGATAGATTAGTTGGTATTAGAAAAAAATTAAAATTAGCACCTCATTGAAATTAAAAGGGAATTCAGAAAGGGTTCAAATTGCCGGGTGTGGTGGCACACGCCTGTAATCCCAGCAGCTCAGGAGGCAGAGGCAGGAGGATCTAGGGGTTCAGCTCAGTGGTCCAGCACTTGCAGAGCATGCAAGCATGAGGCCCTGGGTCCAACCCTGCTACCACACACACACACACACACACACACACACACACACACACACAAGGGGTTCAAATTTAACATTGTTTCTTTTTAACTTTATATAATATTGTTCTTGCATCCCAACTAAGACCATCTCAAAGGCCCATAGTGGATACCTACTAGGCACTTTGATAAATCACCTTTTTAGATCCTAACAGATCTGCCTGTCAAATAGAGTGCTACTCAATGGCATATTTGTTCAGATGTATCAAGATAAAATAACATTGCTCCAAAGTTAATATAAGCAATATCTGCTAGTCAAATATTTAGAGTTTTTGGCTTGTCTGATTTTTGGCTATTGTGAATAATACTATGATGAATCATTTTCCTTCCACTCTGGCAGAAATAAACATAATATTTAATGTTGATGAGATCACAGGGACCAGCATAGCTTCACATTCTTCTTGGCAGGAATTTAGTACTATAATATTTGTAGAGGGTGACCTGCTAGTGTGCCTCTAAAATAAAACTTTACATATGCTTCAATCCAGAAATTTCATTTCTAGGAATTTATCTTCAAAGACAGATCTGGTTATATGAGCTTTTTTTTTTTCACATGTAAGATGCTCATCTTAGATTATGTACCATAGAAAATATTACAAAGTTAAACATTTAACAATGAGGGATTGGTTAAATGAATGATAGTCTTATGGTTGTGTAAGGATCCTAGAGAGTACCCTCATAATAGGGGTCCATCTAGCCTGACTGGAGGACTGACGTCTATCTTCTGAGGCAAGATGGTTGGATCTGGAATGTCTCCCAAACACTCATATGTTGATGGCTTGGTCCCCAGCTGGTGGAGCTCTTGGGAGATGGTGGAAATTTTAGGGGTGGAAGAAGCAGGTCACGGGGGGGGGGTCATACACTTAAGGGAGGTATCTTGTGTCTCCCCCACCCATTTCCTGGCTGCCATGAGGTGAACAGGTTTGCATCACCATGCACTACCTGCCATGATATTCTACCTTTCCATAAGCCCACAGTGATGGGGCCAAGGGACCATGGTCTGAAATGTCTGAAACCCTGAGCCAAAATCAATCTTCCTTTCACTTTATTTTCTCAGGTGGTTTGTCACAGTGATGGAAAACTAACACTGGCTGTATATTGAGGCCAAGCAACCACTCAAAATTATATTACAAAATAATTCTAAACCCATGGAAAACTCATTATAGGACCTTATTAAGTGAAAATATAATTTGTTAGACAGTCTATGTGGTATATTCCACAATATGCAAAAGTAGTAAAAATGTCGTGTAAGGATGCACCAGAATGGCGACAATGATATGTCAGAATAAGATTATGAATTACTTTTATTCTCTGTGCATTTTCTTCCTAAATATGGATAGTATATTGAACATGAATTTTAAATCAGAAAAACAGTATTATCTATTATCGGGTGAAATACAATAGGTATAAGCATGAAGTTGGGAACTGTGCGTTTGAATCCTAACTTTGTTTATTGGGAAAAGACAAACAGAAATATGTGTATGAAGCTAAAAGCCCTGACACTTAGATGGTGCTTGAAATATAATTGCTTAAATGTATAAACAAATGGATTATTAAAAATTATGTTCACATTAAGCTATTAAAAATTAGGCTCCATACAATGTTTTAGCTCTATAAAGACCTATAAAGAGCATTGTTTTAATTGTTGTTGTTAGGTGCCATCGAGTTGGTGTCAAACTCATAGCGACCCCAACTAAGTACAACAGGAGAAACACTATTGTCATGCTTCTCTGCTATTCATAGGGTTTTCAATGGTGGATTGATTTTGGGAGTGGCTTGCTGGGTCCTTCTCCCAAGCCTACAGCACCTGGTGTTCCCAGATGATCTCCCATCCAAGTACTAACCAGGCCTGACCCTGCTTAGCTTCTGAGAACTGATGGGATTGGCAGCCACAGTGGTACAGCCACAGGTATTGTTTTAATTAGTTATGGCTATATCACATATCATCCCCAAACTTAGTGGCTTAAGTCAAAGATAACTTTCCTTTGCTCAAGCCTGCATCATTCGTCAAGTCAAGGCGCAGGAGGAAAATCTCTCTGCAGCACTTGGCACCAACTGTGTGGTAGGGCTCCCTTGCCCTACCTATGGTAACTCTGGTGCTGACCTTGGCCAAAACCTCAGCTAGGGCTATTAACCATAATAGTTTTGATTGTACCTTCTGGGTGACTTGTGGACTATCTCAAGGCACGGTGCCTGCATTCCAAGGGCTGGGACCCTAAAAGAACACAGCAGATACTGTCCTTTAGACTTAGCATTGAGAGTGCCATCACAGTCGCAGCCTCACACAGATTCAAAGGGAGAAACATAGATTTCCTCTCTCTATGGAGGGGTGTTTGCATTGCACTGTACCAGCAACATGCAGATAGGGTGAGTGATAGAGGGCATCTTTGGAAGATACAGTCAGCCACAGAATTAATAAATTATTTAAACCAGCACCTATCAGGTAGCTTCTATCAGGCTTGTAGTCCAACAGCGAACAGTTCCAAGAGGCAGTTTTCAACTCAATGTAAGAACAACCAAAAGGTAAAGTTGAAGATGAAATGGGTGCCCAGGTAGGAAGTGAAGTGAGCTCTATGTTACTGATTCTCTCTAAACTTATAAGTGATTTCATGGTAGAAATACCAAGGGAGAATCCAACATGGAAAATATATCCATAATGTTTTTTCAATTGCTGAGCCCTAGCATCTAAGCATCCTTCAACTTCCCCAGCTTCATAGTTAACCAAGCTGATGACTTTTTGCTATTTAGAGTACTAGTATTCTCATCACACAGAAGAATGGTTGAAGACCTAATTAGTCTGTGAGGGAGACACATATCCCATTCAATTAAATTACGCAGGTCTGCAAAAAACAATTACTTATTTTTAATTGATGCAGTGTTATGTCTGCAAATAGTATTAATTGAAGTATAAAGTTAAAGCTAGAGACAAAGGTAGAATAGTCCATGTGTTGTCTCATGATCGATGATTAAGTTACTGGATGTGCTAGTGTGAATTGAAAATCTCATCAATCATCTCTAACACTGACTGAATAATTGATAAACACAGATATATGCAAGGAGAGAAGATTTATGATCATGATTCTCAGTCTTTATAGAGCTAAAACATTGTATGGAGCCTAATTTTTAATAGCTTGAGAAAGATCAGTGACAGAAAGGTACTCTGTGTTCAGCAGTGCGTTTCAAATTTGTCTATTTAATAATTGTAAGGATATTTATGTATAGAAGTCTGGTAAAGAGCTCAGGCTTGTATTAGATCCAGTTCTGCTTCCTAGCAGACATGTGATCTGGAGGAAGTTATTACCCTCTCTGAGTAAGTCCTATGTTCCTTCACTTTGAAATGAAGGTAGGAGGGACCAATCCTTGGAGAAGGTTATCATGTTTGGGAGAGTGGCAGGTCAATGAAAAAAGGAAGATCCTTAACTGAATGGATTGACACAGTGGCTACAACAATAGGCTTAAGCATTAAAAAGATCATGTGTATGGCACAGTGTCAGGGAGTGTTTTATACTGTCCTACACAGAGTCACTATGAGTTGGACCCAACTTGACAGCACCTAACAACAGACAACAAAGTTGTTAAGAAGCTTAAACAGTGGAATTCACTTAAACCTCTTAGGATATGATTGCTCAACTATTAGCAATTATCAATTTCTAATGACTATTACATAATTGCTTATGATGCACATACATGGCAGACCCCTTTCAAATATTTCACAGACCTCAGGATTTCCCAACCTCCATGCTGAGTAACACTGATTTGTATGTTTATACCTCCAGCCATTTCACTTCTCTCCATTTTGTACTTAAGGAAGTTTGAAGAGTTTGATCTTCTAATCTCTGCTCTAAGCAAACTATGTACTTTCTAAAGTCTGCAGAAGAGCTCTGCATTAGTAAAATAAATGCAATGCAAAATACCATATATAATATCAGAACACAAGTAGCAGCTAGTTGTCTTAAAATGATATGCAGGTGCTTGGTCTAGTTAAATAAAACTAGGATATTTGCAATTTTAAAACAATAAGTACATTAGTCATTTTCAGTTCTATTGATTAGTGTCACAAAATCATTGGTGATCAACCAGCTGACCAATTTGTTTACAAAGAAACCAATATTGAATACATTTCTTGTCATTTATTTCACCCAGTGAATGGCCTGCAAGCCTATTCTAAATGGTTAAATATGATTTCCCTAATCAATTTATGAATTACATCTAGGGAACTCAGTTTTAACCATTTCTGACATTTTGATAAATCAACATTACTAAGTTATTTATATTCCTAAGGGAATAGATGATATTGTTAATGTGTTTGAAACTCTATCAAAAGTGGATCATCAGGGATTGATTTTAAATTAAAAAGTCAAAATAAAAATTTTAAAACCACTTTTGAGGCCATGGCTTAGCATGAACAGGGGCAAAATCATTACGCCCTATATCTTAAACCATGACTTTTTAATCTCAGCCCTGTTCGAGTTGTGAGATGGACAGGAGTGTGTTGTGGGGGTTTGTGCTGCGCACTGTAGGATGTTGAGCAGCAACCTTGGCCTCCGCTGACTAGATGCTAGTCGTATCTTTTCCTTATTTATGACAACAAAACAAGTCTCCAGACATTGCCAAATGTCCCCCATAGAGGCCAGGGAGGGAAAAATCCTCATCCCCAGTTACTATTAAACCAATCATTTCAGTAGCTTTTGACAAAAAAGAAGAATAAACTCTGCTGATCCATGCAATCGGAGGTATTCCTGAGGCAAAGCAGAACTTAGTTCTCATGACTCTTTCTACTTTCTTCTTGAATTCTACATCCTTTTTCTATGTCTCCTCATTCCTGCCTGTGCCATGAATTTTTTTTTAATGTAAAATTTCCTTGGGATTAAAAAGTTAAAAGTAATAGTATAGTGTATTCAGTAAGGTATGTCCCTTGCTGAGAAATAGGTGGATAAAATTTATTGATTTGCAATAAAAGTCATATATTTATAAAGTGCCCGGCATTTGAGAAAATGGTTATAAAAATCTAAATCCCAGCTGCAATACAATGAACAAGTAATAAGGTTTGAGTTGTGGGATAAAAGAAGTGAAATATGTTGCTGGAATTTTTATTAACAACATGGTCTGCAAAGCTTTTTTGAGGCTGCATAGAAAAGGCAAGAAAGGTGGCAAAACCCTAGCAGCCAGTGCTAAAAATAGTATCAGGGACCAATGGCTCCTGTTGCTTCCCATGGAAACCTCTTTTCTCTTGGGACCTGTGTGCTGAGGCTCATGTGCCTAATATGTTGTGTGTCTTGACGCTGCCATACTGCAAGGAATCTGTGATAGAGCACGGGAGCTTTCTGCTCAGAGTCGGAAACACAGAAAAACAATAAATGTTTATGGAAGGCAGTAAACTTTTAGGGCTCCATTCACAACAAATGTTAAGCACATGGAGTCTTGCTGAAAGCACAGGCGTTGCTGGAGTTCAGGGCTTGGCAAAATCTCCCTTCCGAATTGACTGCCCTTGGGGCTCTTTCTGGACGGAAGCAATGTAAGGTAAAATGAGAATTTCCTCTCTCTCTGACAGCAGACAGCCCCATTGTCTGGTAGTAGTTGCTGCTGAAAAGGCCTCTAAGAGGTAAAGCAGTTCCAAATGTTTTAAGCACTTTCTAATTTGTTCTTGCTTTCGAAATCTATTCTGGGCCTCCAAAGTTTCCCGTCTCTTCCAGCAACAACTCCAGAGCACTGTGGAGTGTGGGACCCTCTCGCGAGTCCCAGACTTTCATAGTCAGTGCCTTGGTGGCAGATTCCTGAGGACACTTATTAGGACTCTCTCATGCTTACCACGCACAGGCCTGCACCAAACCTGTTTTCCTGTTTGTATTCCTCCTTCTCAGTCAATATGGCAGAGCTGTTCAAGTCAGAAACCTTGGGCTCACCCTTGATTCTGTTCTGTTCCTCAGCCCTCCCTTCTCCAACTCTCCATGCTGCCACCCCTGTTTCCAAAATGGAGCCTGTGTCCATCCACTTCCCTGCATTGTTCCCACCACCTCTCTTGCTGAAGGACCTGGCCTTGTTTGCTGGCCTGTCTGCTTCCAGCCTTGCCTTTGACAGCCTATTTTCTCTACTGCACATTGCAATCAGAGTCAGAAAAGAACAGAAAGAAACCAAAGCTACATTGCAGCATTTCGTGGCTTAAGAAGAATTGCATTTTTCTCAGGAGCAAACCTCAATGGCTTCTATGGTCTACCAGGACCTATGTAATTGGACCTTTGCTTACCCCTTGCAATTCATCTCCAAACGATCTCCTCTCATTCAGTGTTTCCCTGACTTGCAATTCTTCTTTCTGCTTTTCTTAAACTCTCAAGATTTGTTGTCACCTTAGGGCTTTTGTTCTTGCCCTTATTTCTGCCTGGAATAATCCCCACTGGGACAAGGGTCCCATGAATCCTGTCCCACATTCATACTGTGTCTTCAGCAGGCTCTCCAGAGCAGCCATGGATCACTGTCCATTGTATTACATATGCTACTTGCTAATTTTATCTAGAAAATTATTTAAACATGCCTGAATTCAGGTGTCAGCCAAAGACCCCAAAATGTAAGTTTTCCATCCAACTGTTGGTTTCTGTTGCTACTTCTCTAGTTTCTTCTGTAGTCTGTGCATGGGGCTCCCCTACAGTGTTACTCTTGCCTCTCATGGTGGGCAGAGCTTCCCAGGGCAAGTAAAGCAGTGAATAAGCTTTTAAATAACATCTTTCAAGGTCTTGAAATGTCCATTTGACCCGCTTAGGTCTGATCCTAATCATTTCATAATCACCATGGCTGGAGGAATGTGACATTCAACGATTGTTATTTTGTGGTGCTGAGTTCAACATTCAAGCCTGGAGCTGGAAGTTCTGCCTCAGTAGAACTGATTGTCTGGTGTACAAGAAAAGATCTTGTAATCCAAGAAAGGACAAGGGCTGCTAAAGAAGCAGATGGTCGTTGTCCACATCGGCAAAGGAACTGTGCAATCTGGAAATCTGACATCTCTCATAACCAAGGCAGAAATCGAAGCACTAAAAAGACTGTGTGATTGGAAATTAAAGCCAAGTTTGCATGGATAGCAGCATCAAATAGCTTGCTTCTAAGATGTCTGGCTGTCAAGCTCATCACAGGCTAGTTTTGGCTTCCCTCTCACTGGGTATCCCTTCGGAGATCTGCAACGTAAGAACATACTATTTTGTGATGTGTCTTTCCTGGAAAGTGACTTGCCCAAGGTCACACGGCCAGCTAGCAGGGGAGTCCAGCATGGACTGATCATCCTGCTTGCCACTCACTTGCTCATAGTTCACACCACCAGGTGTTTCTGAACTGGGTCTGGGGTTACGATTAATGCCACTGGCTCTGCTTTCATCTCCTCAGAGAGCTGATTTTAATCGACAGGGTCAAGCTCAGCACAGCCGCTGCTTCTTCCTGCTCACCTGTGCCGTCGGCCAGCTGTTGCTGCTTTCTGGAGGTTAGGACAATGGCAGGAGAACAGTGTCAGAGGAAAAAACAAACTCTGAAAGGTGAATGGAGCTGAAACGGCTCTGCCTCCCAAGGGTACCTAGTTGTGGAGCTGGAGGAGCCTTCACAGGAAGTGAAAAATTACACAATGAAGGGATAAGACAGGCATTAACCCATCTGTGGGGGGTACCTGGGCATGAGTTGAAGAAGAGCAGAAAGAATGATCTATCCACCTTGAATTTTATATATTTTCTCAGCCCAGGTCAATGCTAACTGAGGCCTCGGATCAGCAGTTATCCTTGAGTAGATATAACAGCCAAAAGATCTAATTTTTTTTTTTTTTTTTTTTTTCGGTATGTGGTGGTTGAACCCAGGGCCTCAGCCCATTTTTTAACTTTTTGAGACAGGGTCTTGCTAAGTTACGCAGACTATCTCTGGTCTTGAACTTGCGATCCTCCCACCTCCACTGCTGGGATTACAGGCATGGGCCGCCGTGCCCAGTGCTGGTTTCTACTTCTTTAAATTAGGGTTTCTCAGCCTCAGCACCATTGACATTTGGAACCAGTGATTCTTTGTTGGAGGTAGGCTAGGGTGGAGGTGAGCTGTGCTGTGTACTGTAGTATGTGTAGCAGCATCTCTGGTCTCTGTCCACTAGATGCAAGGAGCGCCCTCCAGCCCAGTCATGACAATCAAAAACGTCTTCAGACATTGCCAAGTGTTCTCTTAGGGCAAGGGGCCAAATATCCCCAGCTGAGAACTACCGCTTTAAATCAAGTGGTAATATTCATGGTTAATGAAGACCTCAAAAAACCTTCCACATTCAGGTAGCTTCATGGGAAACTCTGCGTTTGGGGCTGGAAGAGACTGCCTCTCTTTCCTACAGGTACAGGAGCACAGGGGAGAGGAACACAGGGTGAGGAAACTGGCTTCAGGTGGAGTTTTAAATCTCACAAGGAAACAATTTAGTATGAAAAAAAGAGGAAAAATGTTTGAATACTGCCACCTTCCATCAATTACACTGCTACAGTGTAATTGACCTTCTATTAACTTCCAAGGGAGATAATAACAAGGAGGTAAATTTAGTTTATTGTGGAAAAATCTCAAAAGACATACTTAACCACAGTAGTCAGTCCAAATGACTGTATCATTCATAGT